>JAKCPI010021724.1:0-11657 GCA_023213315.1 Euborellia annulipes
ATGTTATTAGATAACTAATTTATTTAAAATAAAAAAATGAAAACTGTTAAGGTTAGATTTTTGTCAAGTGACAGATCATCAAAATGAAAAAGATTCTATTCCATTATATTAATGAAGGTATTTTTTTCATTAATATTAAAAACAAGTGATTAAATAAAATTTGAAAAATTATAAACTCACATAAATATAAATCCATCGGTGTAAGAACACTTTAATTTGAAGTCACCAAGGGAAGGCACTCAACACAAAGTACACAAAGTCGACTAATTAGCAACGATTCAAGGTATATAAAAAAGGAAATAGAAAAAAAAGATTAATTTAAAAAAAATAATTTCTCAAACAAAATAATTAATAAATGAAATTAAAAAAAAAATCTTGACTAGAAATAAAAAATCAATAAAAATAGAATATGAAAAAATTGAATATCAATAAAAAAAAATAGAGCTAATTTCAGATCAGTGGGGTTATTAGTTCAATTATATAATTCAAAAAAGAAATAATATTTTTTAATTCTCAATATTCGAGAACATATGAGTTTGCAGATATATATATATAGCGAAAATATATACCCCGTACAAGTCAGTCAAATTTATTTATAACATTTCGTTTAAATAAATTTGTATCTGACTCGTTGAAGATTGGGATGAATATCTTTAGACAATGAATATATTAAAATCGTCTATTACAGCGTGGAGGCATTATTATTAATTAAAAGATATTAATTTAAAATAGTGAATATTATACTCACAATTAAAATTAACGGGAGATTAATTTTGATAAATATTAAAACGAATTGTCACTTAAACACTTTACACTAATGAAGTAAACTATTAAAGAATACACAAAAAAAGAAGGCGACTAAACGACAATAGATGACATTTCAAAGAGTATGAAAAAAGAAAATTTGAATTAAAGAGAGCTACGTTCATTTCTATTAGGATATACAGTTCTAATGAATAGAATAAAAGATTTTAATTATTATTATATCAAAATAGTAGACTTCCCTAACTAATGTAACCGTATCATAATAACGGTCAACTAATTGAGTTTAATTACACAAAAATGGTATTGTGATAAATGATGATTTCTAAAAATTTATCTATGCCAATTAAATCGAAATTACACAATTATGGAAGGAATAATTAGCTTCGAGTGTTTATTTAGTGCAAAAGAGGCTCTAGGCTCTTTCTCTGTGTTATTAAAAGCAGATGACTCGAAATCGAATTATAAAGTGTGCTGGAATGAATGAATGAAAGCTGCGCGTTTCGTTGCTTTTGTGATTCGCCGACTTTGTTATTTGCACCGAACGGAAAACTTTGCTACAGATTCAATTGAAAATTTCACCAACAACAACAACCTCCTTTTTTTAAAAAAAGACGAATAAATAAATAAGTAAATTCCACATTCGAAATTATTTAAAATGTAAATGAATGAATAGCAAATATTTACTTACTTTTACTCTTTTTTTTTAAGATTAGTAATTTTGACCCACAATTGAATTTTTTTTTGAAGTTAATTAACAAACTTTCTTATGAGTTTTTTTTTTTGGTTGACCCTCTCTTTCACTTTTTTTGAAATCGGAATTTTTTTTTAATAGAAAGGAGGGGTCTTTGATGTTTGTGTGACAGACCGTCCTTGGCCCTTTTGTCAAGCCCTTTAGAAAAAAAAAACCTTATTAGTAATAGAAACTTCCTTCTTAATTTTTCAGAGGTGATTTTTGAAAAAAATCTGGTATCGGGTGGAAAATATATTTGGCATTGGGGAAGACCAAGAGAAGAAGGAAAGGTGGACTGGCATAAAAGAAGAATTGCCAGCCTTGGCTCGGGTAACTCGTGGTCGTCATCCACGTACTCACACAATGTGAACCCCGGAGTGTATATGAACAAACACCGATTTAACCAAAGAAATAAAGAAGTAAAAAATAACTTTTTTCTTTCTCTCACTCTTACAAGTCCAATAAAAGATGAGAAAACGCACAAAAGTTTGAAATATTTTATTTATGGTTTTCTCGCTTTTTTTTCCTTTAGGTGTATGTATTATAAATAAAAATCTTGTTACTCTTTTGTTGCAATTATACTACTGCATTTCAACCGACCAACTGACAAGTTTTGAATAGATTTGTTAGACGAAGAGTGCCCTGCTGCTTTCAATCGATCATACGTCAAAGTAAAAGAAATTATTATTTTAAAAATACCATAAATTTTTCGAACAAGAAATGTTTAAAATATCAACCACACAAAAAATTTTCGGCCAGTACTAAAACATCATTATAGGAGAGTTAAATTCCCCTAGAAATTCATGAAATTATTTTTTCATTTATATAGTGTATTAAAAGGGGGGGGGGAATGAAAAATTTAAAATGAAATAAAAATCAAATATATCAATCGTAAATCCTAATTGACTTGATTTTAATTATTTAATAATATAGTAGTTGTGGCTGTTGAGTTGTATCAAGGAAGGGTTGCGAAAGTAGAGATTGGCAGCCACATTTTTTCTTTTAATATTTTATTGGGTCGACGTTTCGGTCTCGTTAGAGGCCATCTTCAGGCCCCAATAAGTGTCAAGATATATACTTTCTTGATACTTATTTGGCTGTTTAATAAAAACATATATTTTGAATTTGAATATCTATATATAGACTATACATTTTATAAATTTTTATGGCAAAATTTAGACTTCCAATTGGACCGAAAATTTTGGTAATTTTGATTCTTTCTCTTCAAGAAAATAGTAGAAAAAATTTTCACGCTCTTACAATATTTAAGAATGAATATTGATATTTGAAGCTATAAAAAGCATAAAATCTTTTTTTTTTCACTCAGAAGATGGGAGTAAAAAAAAGTTTGCAAATTAAATTCTTAATTTATCCCTTCCTAAAAACCAGGAAAGAATTTTATCTTCTGCAACTGATAGGACAATAATAGAAAAATAAATAAATAATGTGGCGCCTTTATTTTTCCTTTCAATATTTTCAAAGATTATTAAGTGTTATCTATAAAAGAAAAGGAATTTTTCTTTTTAATCAAAGAAAGTCTTTTCAAAAATAGATTTGATAACCTTATTAATAGATATAGTAAAGAAAAGAATTTTGATAAAAAAAAAAATATCCAATGAATAGACGAGACGATTGATTAATTTTTTTTCTAAATAACTAATAATAATATGATTCATAATCTAAATAACCAGATATAGGACAGAAAAGATAAGTGGAGAAATAGAAGTACAATTTTTTTTTACTAGAATTTTTACTATTCCGTTTGAAATTATTTATGAATGATTCAGTGTGAGTAAGGACAATGAGAGGTGTGCGTCAGCTCATAAAAATTCAGAGAGGTTGAATACTTCGCAAATCATTAAATTTTCATTGAATAAAGATTGTGAAAATAAAATTAGTAATTGAGAAATTATTTTTTAATAGTTGTAAAATAGGCGTTAAGGGACGTTCTGATAGGGCTGGACGGTAAACCGGTTTACCGGTAAAAACCGGTAAAAATTTTTTACCGAAAACGCGGTAACGAACCTCTAATTCGGTAAAAACCGGTTTTTTTTCGAAAGCCGGTAAAAAATTTTGGTTCGGCGAGAAAAAAATGTTCCGCGGCGGCAAACCAAATTGTGGTTCCGCGGCGGCAAATTTCTAAAAATGTTTCGGCAAAAAAAGGCGTCTCTAAAAAAAGGTAAAATATTTTTCCGGGCAGGAAAAAATTTTGGTTCAACGGAGAAAAAAAAAATGCTTCGGCAAAAAGGCGTCTCTAAAAAAAAAAAAAAGGTAAAATATTTTTCCGGACAGGGAAAAATTTTGGATCAACGAGAAAAAAAATGTTTCGGCAAAAAAGGCGTCTCTAAAAAAAGGTAAAATATTTTTCCGGGCGGGAAAAAAATTTTGGTCCCGCGGGGGGAAAAAAGTTTCGGCAAAAAATTGGCGCCTCTAAAAAGAATGTAAGAAAAATTTTGGTCCCGCGGGGGAAAAAAAAAATGTTTCGGCAAAAAAGGCGTCTCTAAAAAAAAGGTAAAATATTTTTCCGGGCGGGGAAAAATTTTGGTTCCGCGAAAAAAAAAAAATGTTCCGCGGCGGCAAACTTTGGTTCCGCGGGCGGTAAAAAATTTTTACCGACTTTCGAGAAAAACCGGTTTTTTTTCATTATCGAGGTCGGTAATGAAAATCCATTACCGTCCAGCCCTACGTTCTGAGAACCGCGAACATTAATTTTTTCCCATATATATCAATATATTTATTTATTGGAGAGAAAAATTAATTAAGTTTTTAGTAATCTAAATAAATAAATTCATTGAGGTGCAAGTTGTGGCTGTAGATATTTAGTAAAAGATGTATGAAGGCAGACGCAGCTAAGAAAAAATTCCCTGTCAGCTGGAAACGTTTCGGTGCATTTATTATGTACCATCGAAACGTTTCCGGATGCATGAATAAGCATTCAGAGATTTATTTTTGGCTATCTCTGCCCACATAAGCTTAGTTATTTTATTTTGAAATTAACCTTTTTATTTTTTGAGTGAATTGAATATCAATATAATCTTTAGTAAAAGAATTTGATTTACTGTTTAACTGTGGTTTATTTGTAAAAATTACAACGTTTCGGCTACTCATTCTGTGGCCTTCTTCAGGTACAATTCAGCTAGGATTATAAAAGTTGTTACATCTGTGACAATCTTAATTGAATGTCTCAAGTGAATTGAGATTGTCACAGATGTAACAACTTTTATAATCATAGCTGAATTGTACCTGAAGAAGGCCATAGAATGAGTGGCTTAAACGTTGTAAATTTTACAAATAAACGACAGTTAAAACGAAAATCAAATTCTTTTACTAATGATAACAATTATGAAATTCTAAACACCAAATTTAGACTTTAGTTATTATTTGAGGTTTAGGAATATTTATTTACACCATTTGGTATCCAAATGATTTAAATAAATATTAATCGGAGTGTCTGGGGGGGGGATTTGTCAACATCTCTAACCTCACGGTTACGGAGGGAAGGGGTCAAGTTTCTTGAAAAAGAACAAAGACAGTAGCATCCGAAAATAAAGACTCTAAATCATGATTCCCAACCGGTGTGCCGCGGCACCCAAAGGTGCCGCGAGGTATTTAGGTAAAAAAAAAAGTATGGAAAAAAATGCCAAATAATTAAAACGGAAACTACAAAAAATTTTGCGTAGGACGGAAAAAATGAAGTTTTGCTAAAAAAAAAAAGTAAAATGATTTTCACGGAAGTGGAAAAAATTTAAAATTCCCTGGAGGGAAAAAAAAAATTTTCCGGAGGGCGGCAAAAAATTTTCGTTTTGTTAGGAGAAAAAAAATAAAGGAAGGGTGCCCTTAGTGTGTAATGTTATTTCCAACGCACCTTTGGGGTGCCGTGGATTTCAAAAAGTTGGGAAACACTGCTCTAAATGCTTGATAAATTTTGGGTCAAATTTTTTCTCTTATTATAAGTCGTTGATTCATTATGTCTAGAGTTAGTTAATAATATAAAAAAACAAGTGAGAAGTGAGTGACTTTATTAAAACACCCCAAGCATTTTCTCATGTGATTATTTCATTGTTAATGAAAAATTTTTAATTGAAACTTTTGTGATTTAACAGTAGAGTAAAAGCTTTTCCTGCAAATTTTAACGAAAGACTTGCTATTTTTTATTAATTTTCATTTTATAATCAGTAAAAATGCTTTGTTAAAATACAAACAGCGAAAAGAAATAATGTGATTATTAAGTAAAAAAAACCTTACCGAATGAAATTCGTAATCTACTGGTAAATTAGCAAGAACCTCTTCATCCGAAAGTGTTTTCATGTCGGTAAATGAACAAAACACACAAAAACAACACCAAATAAATAATAAAACATGTAATATTAAAACAAGAGAGGATTCAACCAAATAAAACACACACTTTTTTTTTTTTATTCACAACGGAATTTCTATTTTTGTTTCTCGCCAAGAGAGGAAGCAGATGAACATGAATAGCAGCAGAAACGACACGAAAGAACCAAGCCACGGAATAACACTGAAGGGAGGACACTAAAAACGACACAACAGAACCCCCGGACTCTTAGCAAGTGAGTGAGTGAGTGAGTGAGCAAGTGTCGGACTCACTCTCTCTCTCTCTCTCGGATTCGGAAGAGAGAGTGGGGGGAGAGAAAGAGAGAGGCAAACACTTCCGAACTGCATGGAAAACACTCTCTATCTCTTTATTATTCAATTTATATATTTTTCATTATTATATTATTTGAGGTCGGTTGATTTAGTTCTAGATAACGAACTATAAGTTCCATGAGTAAAAATGATCGAGGTATACACACGCCCGCAGCAGGTCTGCATTGTGAGTCTTGAGGGACACACAGGGATATTATTATCTGTACGCAAGCGAAATTTTTAAATTTTTGTTAAAAAATTAATTATCTTTAATTAATTATTTTTAATTAACTAGCCGCGCCGCCCGCCTTAGGCGGGCTTCGCGTCTACCCAGGGGCTACGCCCCCGGACCCCCCACCAGCTGGCTCCGGCCCCGCCTGCGGCGGACCCTCGCCTTTCTTAATGAGAAACTGCGTGGCGTCTAGACAGGGGGGCTACGCCCCTGGACCCCCCTCCAACTGACACGGGTCCGCCTGCGGCGGACCCTCGCCTTCTTAATGAGAAACTGCGTGGCTTCTAGACAGCGGGGGCTACGCCCCCTGGACCCCCACCAGCTGGCTCGGGCCCGCCTGCGGCGGACCCTCGCCTTTCTTAATGAGAAACTGCGTGGCGTCTAGCCAGGGGGCTACGTCCCCCTGGACCCCCCACCAGCTGGCTCGGGCCGGCCTGCGGCGGACCCTCGCCTTTCTTAATTATGAAATTAAAATTATTATTACTAACAACTAAGTATTCGCCCACGGGGCCTGGTGTAGAGGTTAGCGTGCTAACCTCATATACCAAACGTCGCGGGTTCGGACCCCAGGCAGTCCGATGATTTTATTTAAGCCATCTGGATACCAGATGGCTTAAATAAAAATGCCTGGACCCTAATATATATAAATTCATAAATAACGGTTATCGTAAATGTCTTATATGGCCTGAGCTGCCGAAAAGACAGTGTGAATGTGAGTGTGAATGAGAAAAAAGTGTGAATGTTTAAAAAAAAAAAAAAAAAAAAACTAAGTATCCCAGTCCAGTGCCTACTTGAGGATTTGTTTACATTCATGGAGTACACAAATGAAAAGAATACAAAAATATTTCTCTATACATTTCCTATGGGAGAAATCGTAACTTTTAGGAATTAATAACTCAAAAAGTTATAGGAATTTCGGGACCCGATTATTTTTCCGGGACTCTCCATAACGCCCTCTATAAGAATGCAAAATTTCGTTTCAAAATTCCAACGGGAAGTTGGTCAAACAGAGTGTGACAGACGGACAGACAGACAGACAGACAGACGGACGGACAGACGGACACTCCGCAATTATTATATATAGATTTTATTTTTAATAATTTTTAAAAAATAAAATATTTAAAAATTTCGAGTATGTTTCTAATTTCACAACTTAGTTAAGCCTTATACCACCGAACTTGGCTAGTAAACCTCGACCTGTGATCTTAAACCATATGATTAGTTTAACGGGAATTATAAAGACCTGAAACCCGAGTAGTAATAATTTTTAAAAATGATCGACGAATCCACACGCCTGCAGCAGGTCTGCATAGTGAACCTTTAGAGTCAACAGGGATACACACGCCCGTATCAGGGACACACAGGGATATACACGTCCACACCAGGGATGCACATTTTTCTTCTGGTCACTTTCGATCTACTGTGTATGTCCCTGGTGCGGGCGTGTCTATCCCTGTGTGTCCCTGGTACGGACGTGTGTATCCCTGTGTGTCCCTAAAGGTGCACTATGCAGACCTACTGCAGGCGTGTGGATCCCTCGATCATTTTTAATAATTTTTACTCGGGTTTCAGTTCTTTTAATTCCAGTTAAACTAATCATATGATTAAATAAGAGCACAGGTCGAGGTTTACTAGCCAAGTTCGGTATAAGGCTTAACTAAGGTGTGAAATTAGAAACACAATTGAAATTTTTAAATATTATATTTTTTAAAAATTATTAAAAATAAAAAATTAATTAAAATAATTAACAAAAATTTAAAAATTACGCTTGTGTACAGATAATCCAAGACTTAAAAGTTCGGTATAAGCTAAGGCTTGACTAAGAAGTGAAATTAGAAACACTAGCCTTTTTAATTTTTCTTTTTTTTTCTTTTAGAAATTTTTAAATTTTTGTTAAAATATTAATTAGCTTTAATTATTTTAATTTTTAATGTTTATTTATTTAATTTTAATAACTTTTAAAAAATTATGCCTTTATTAAGTTACTAACTTCACAAAACCTCAGAAAGCTAATTATATGTGAAAAACTCATTTTTTAACACGAAGATTAAGTCTGTTCTTGTTTACTATATCGATGATTTAAAATCTGGCGGATAAGTTTGCTAGTTGATTAAAACTGAAGCAACTGGCCCTTAGAGTTATTATTAGACATCATCTTGGTTGTAATTATGTAGCAATTTAAAAAACGATTAGAGATTTTGGTTGCCTACTTTCCAGGCGAATTTATAAACGTATGTAATTAAACTTGTCAAACTAATTTAAAAAAAAATAAATAAATACATTTTTACACTTGGATGATTTCTTAAAAAAAAAAAAAAAAAAAAAATTTAATAGTTAAATACTAAATTTCAATGAATAAATAAATTTGAATGGTGTTCCAGAAAAAAAATATCTATTATTGATTGAATTGAATAAATAATGAAAAAAAATTCAATTTGAATTTCTATTTTCTTTATGTAAAAAAAAATTCAATGTTTTATTCATTAAAAAAAAAAAAATGTTTGGATAAAAGCAAAGTAATTACTGGATGAATTAATTTGCTCTAAATTTATCGAACACAAATTCACTGGGCTTTTCTATAACTTGGCAATTAGAATAAAGGATATTTAATTCGATGTTTAAGAATAAATTGCCACAGGTATTTATAATCGTATTTTTCAGTGTGAACAAATTTCTTCTTTCCAAAATAAATATAAAAATAATAGAAGTTAGAAGAGGATTTTTTTTGTTTTTAGAAGAGGTTAAGAATTGAAGCTTAAATATTTTTTTCACTTTCGAAGTAGGCTCTAAAGAGAGAAAGTTTTGATATCATCAAAAAATTCGACGTTTTAGATGTATTTTCGAAATTATGTGCGTGTCAATACGATAACTTTAAAACGCAATAAATAAAATCTACTATGTTGTTTTTACTTTTGGAATGGATACGTCAACTAGTACTTATCAAAAAAGGTAAATAGGCCTAATATTAGAAGACTCCATGATGAGAAAATATAAATATTTTGAATTGAAAGATATAAATTGAATAGCAACCAATTGAAATATATAAGGCCGGGGTCTAAATGGCCCCAGATGCCGAAAAAGACAAACAAATAAAAAAAATGCAAATTCTAAATAGTCTTTGTAACCGAAAAGAGGACAAAAATAAAAATAAATCGTATTATTTACGAGACTTGGCAGAAATTTAATTTTTTACGTTTCGGTCGTCAATCAAGAGAAGCCAGCAAGCAGATCAATTATACATACACAAAGTATAGAAATTGTAATGATACAATAGTATCGGATTATATTATTTACGGTCCTGAAAAAGGTCGCTATTGCCTGCCGAAACATCAAAGATAAGATTTAAAATATGTTGATTAGGACAGGTGGGAGCACCCAGGAGGGGACAAAAAACTACTGAATCTCAGAACGTTTCGGTCTAAATTTATTGGATCATCTGTCAAATGGAGTAACCGCCACCCCTAGAGAAAAGAGCCGTGAAGTTAGGCAACCAGAGCACTTAGCTGGCGTAATTGTTGTCTCCAAAAATAGTATTTCCACTGCAATATTAATAATAAAAAAAGTTTATTTATTTATTTTCTAAGTACTCTGATTGTCTAACCTCACAGCTCTATTCTCTAGGGGTGGTGGTTAATATTGAAACTGACTGTACCTGGTAGGTGAAAGATTTGAGAATTTTTTATAAATTTGTATTTTACTATATACCAGTGGTTCCCAACCAGTGTGTGTTCCGGCACCTAAGGATACCGCGTGATTGGCTAAGGGGTGCCGCGAGATATTGAGAAAAAAAACCCTATTCTTAAGCTAACGAAACGTGATGTATTTTTACTCAGTGACTTTAGTAAATTTTATTATATTATGATATGGTGTATGTTACTAATTATATAATAATTCAATAAATTTACATATAAAACTTAATTTTTTTTTTTTTTTTAAATTCAAGGAAGTGTTTAATTCTTAACTGTACAGTGAACTTCAAAAGGATGGGAAACAGTGGTATATATAAACTCTATTTGACAACCTTCAGGGTTATATTTTTTAAATAATCAACTTTTGCAACGAGGGAATACTCTCATATGACAGCTCGTGAGATTTGAGAATTTTATTGGCAAAGAAACATCGGGTTCTGCTATTCTAATATCCGTTGGCCAATATTTTGAATTAAGGAGTAGCCAGAAATATATTCATCTAAATTAAGGGTGACGACAACCTGTCACCTGATGATAGTTCAATAAATTTAGGTCGAATCTAAAATAGTAACAGAAAAATAGGACAAAAAAAAAAAATATTTACGAGACTCGACAACCAGGAATAAAGGATAATTTAATTTTTACTTTCTCTTACCCTATATATGAAATATATAGAGAGAGAAAGTATTGCGATCATGTCAAAAAATTCGATGTCGAGATTTTGATGGATATACATGTTTTGAGGTCCCCTGAGTCCAAAAAAAGTGGGTCCCGCAAATTGGTCTGTGTGTGTGTATGTGTGTATGTATGTGTGTCTGTATGTGTGGAACCATTTTTTTAGCATGAAGGAATTGAGCTACCGGATTGAAATTTTATATTTAACTTAGGTACCTTTGAAGAATCTCAAAATAAGCTTTTGAACAAAATCGGCCAAAAAGTACTAGTACTTTACTGATGTACTTTTTCAGTTTTTTTCGATTTTCTCAAAATTCCCTCCAAGGATTTTTTTTAAAATTCATAAATGAACTATTTTTTAGATGCTCTTTTAAAATGTATATTCTCATTTTGCCGTTGAAATCTTCTGAAGACCACTTTACTCTTGTTCTTCATAGGAAAGATAGAAATGGTTGCCATGGTAACGGAATTTAAATCTTTTTTCTTTTTATTAGATTAAAAATCAATTATTATTTAAATTCCCATTTTTTTTTTAAATTTATTTGTGTCTTTAATTGTTTCAAAGAAAACATATATGTCTCTCTCTCACTTGCAAACATTATCGCCTGTCTCTACTCTTTTTAAATTCCCTTTCCACCTTATCTTCGCATAGGCCTAATGTTAATTTCCTATAGGGATTTGTATGTTAATTTCGATTCAAAAGGGGGTCCCCTTTAGAACTTTTTAGGCATTTAAAATTTTTTTTTCCAATTCTTATGAAATTTTGTATTTATTTACGATTCTATATTGTGTATAAAATGTCCAAATATGAGATTAAAATTTTGAAAAATAACCATAGTTTATTTGAAGCAGTCAACATTTAAAATGCAAGTTTGAAACTAAGATGCTATCGGAAACTAAATATATCTCGACACAAAAA
>JAKCPI010021725.1:0-23427 GCA_023213315.1 Euborellia annulipes
GGTTAGGATAAAAATGTTTGGAAACTTCTAAAGATATTATTACTTAAACGGTTTCGTGCATGTAACTTTTTGCGTATCACGGGGAGGAACGGTCCACCTTTTCAAGCAGAGGGGATGCGCACTGTACAGAACCTCTGAAATGGTTCGACAATCCAACTTCTAAATTTTGAGCAATAACAAATAAACTGAGAAGTACATGCGATATTTGACTGAAATGATGATGGGAAGAACCATGGGCCTAGCTAGAGGCCCCTCCCATAAGACTCGTCCTTTTTAATCCTTAATTATCTTAATTTCGTTTTCGAATGCAATTCGTAGTACTGCCTAATAAAGGCTTGTGCCAATTGGGTTGCCCAAATCCTGTACCTTGGTCTCAATACATAGCCGATGATGCTACCTGTTCGCGACTATGTTTTTGAGAGTGATCATTTTATAGCCTACACAATCCATTTTAGTATTCTACAAAAGTTCTATCAGAAATTATGCTTAATTTGCGTTTTGAGAAGGTTAAATTACGAGGGCAGGTCAATAAGTCCGTGACTTTTTGAACTTTTTGGATAAAAAATTATTTTATTTTTCAACCTAGTCTCCTTTGAGTTCTATATACACTTTGTCCAACGTTTCTCTAATTTTTTATCCCTTCCAAAAAATAAGATTTGTTGAGGGCATCAAAATAGGTATTTGGTTGTGAGAGTCATTTTTACAGGTTTGGAAACAAGAAATAGTCACTCGGGACTAAATCCGGAGAATAGGGCGGATGAGGGAGCAATTCGTATCCCAATTCATGGATTTTTGCCATAATGCTTAATGAGGACACGAAATTCACTTTTTTCCATTTTCTTCTCAAATCACGAGGTAGTCTGTCTGTTATTAATAGGTGTGAAACAAAAACTAAAAAGACTGGTTTAAATTTCAACAGGAGTAGGCTGATAGTTGCCTGTTGACAGGAGCAGTGTTGCCATTTCAGTTAAGAAGCGGGAAATTCCAAAAGTCACGAACTTATTGACCTGTCCTCGTAAAAAAAATTTCCTATGGAAGAATCTCTCTAACTATAACACCACTTGGGCTGGAGGAGTACTCCATACCCCAGGCCTCCAGTGGATGTTCCCATGCCCCCCCCTAGCCAGATTCCTTGGGAAGAACCCTACATGTTCCACCAAAAGAACACAGTTTAACTAATATATAATAAAAAAAGACCGTCGTAATTTACCTAGGAATAGTGGCGTAGTAGAGTAACAAAGATGCCAAATGGTGAGATGAAAGATCTTCAGTCGTCACTTGATCGCCGTCGAAGAGTATGATGGGTCTCTGTCGTAGGTCATGTGTTCCTGAAATGAGAGAGAAATGTAAAAACTATTGAACTATAATCATTATAATAATAATAAAAAGAGAGAAAGAAGATTGAGGTTAAATTGATTTTTTATGAAATCGCCGTCGGCGAACTCCTCGTCTGTTCTATTTTTGTTCTCAAAATATTAAACTATATTAGAATTCTCTCTTTCTCGCAGTCCACATAGTTGATGGATATTATTATATAAAAATTTAAGAGTTATACTCGGAGTTTACAAGAATATTTATGACTATTATTATTTAAGAATTGAGGGCAAATAAACAAACTATTTGTATCGATTAATGTTAATAGTTAGACGCATATGTGGAAATATCACATGAAGAGGATTAAGATTTTCCTTTCATGTATTGGAGTTGGTATTTCTTGAGAGTGATAAGGATAGAGGAGTCCAACTCGATTTGGTTATATATTTAATTCAAAAGGAAGAGATGCTTGGGTAGCCAAAAAACGTAGCCTCCAATTTTCAACCGTTTCGGGACATCGGTCTTTCAAATTGTGGATGTCATTTTTTTGGATTTATTGATGGAGGAAGTTAACTAGAGTTAATATTGTTCGAAGACAATTAAAGAAATTTTTTTTGAAATACTTCTATGTAAGACTAAAAATTATGTAATAATGGAGAAATAAAATTATTATTATTTTTAGCCGGGATGCCTGACAAGAGAGAAGAGATACAGCCCCCAAGAACGGTACTGTTAAGCAATCTGAATTTCGGTTGGGTAGTCCCTAAAAACAAGAGTGGACGTCTCTCGGTAGCTATCGGTATTAAATAAAATTATGATTCGAAGAGAAGTTGCTGTTGATGTTATGGAATGGAAAAGAATAAGTACAGGTGCAGCAAATGAAGAGAGCCTTTGGATGCCAAATGCCGAAAAGGAGACGTTTCGGACAAAATTTATTCGTCCATCTTCAGTCCTCGTTGGCTTATAAACTAATTAGGCACAAAGTTGTCATTGTTGTTTCGGCACGAATTGTGCGCATGTATATTTTTTATAAAATCAGGCGAGTGTCAATGCTTCGTGAGTGTCTATAAGATATTATTCTATAAGATCTATATAAGATAAGATTATCTTATAGACACTCACGAAGCATTGACACTCGCCTGATTTTATAAAAAATATACATGCGCACAATTCGTGTCGAAACAACAATGACAACTTTGTGCCTAATTAGTTCATAAGCCAACGAGGACTGAATATGGACGAATAAATTTGTCCGAAACGTCTCCTTTTCGGCATTTGGCATCCAAAGGCTCTCTTCATTTGCTGCACCTGTACTTATTCTTTTCCATTCCTTAGATAAAATTAAATATTATACAATTAAATCCTAATAGTCTATGAAGTAGAAAAGGTTTATCTATTGTATTAAAAAAAAAAAAATTTATAAATTAGGAAAGTGCAAGTAATAAAGCAAAGAAAACAAAACCTTTGGCAGGCAGGTCCCCCCCCCCCTCCCCCGAACAGGTCTCCGAAGTTTTCTTGCATTAAAATGATATTTACGGTATTGACAAAGGCTTGTTATGGTTTGTTTGTTAAAATAAATGTCAATGAACCAATTTTCCAAAATTTCTAAGCCCCCCCCCTCTTGCCGAAAAGAAATTCTGCCTACTGTCTTGACCTTTGGAAAATGCCAAAGAAGGCGTTTCGGACTAAATTTATTAGTCCATCTTCAGTTGTTATAGGTTTACAAGTGGAAAAGCTGAAGGCGGGACTGCGCCCCTGGACTCCCTTGCGAGCAAATGTATCAAATTTATTCTTGCTCACTGGCTGCAAATTTTAAATTTCCGTCTTTTTTATTCTGACCAATTAGCGCCCTGATAGGCACTCTTTAGACGTGGCACATACATACAGGGGAAGTCAGCCGCTAGCGCTTTATATTATAGTATGATATGATAATGATGATGAAATCTAATTTAAGCAATTTCAGTCAACTTTGTGTCTAAATTAGAAAAAAGGCTATCTATAAAGGCTGAAGATGGAATAATAAATGTCAAAAACGTCCCATTTGGCAACCAAATGTATTCTTTACTACTCCTGTACTTGCTCTTTGGTGCTCTTTCCTAATTTATAACATCAACAGCAACTTGTCTTCGGATCATAAAACAATAATTTATAAATATTCTACATTGAGGAACAAAATATTCCTCCCTCCCAGACATTATCAGTAAACTTTCATCGTCCGGGCAAATAATATAAAAATTTCTCTAAAATTTCATTTTCTAATAAATATTTAAGTTTAATTGTTAATAAAGAGAAGAGATTTTAATGAAATTTTTTTTTTTTATAATCCCTAAAGCCGAAAAAAGAAAGAGAGAGAGAAAAGGATGCCGATGAAAGTGCGGATAATTCTGATTAATCATGTGAATAAATAGAATCGCCCTGAGGGGGACCTTAAGAAAAAAAAAGTCTCTCTCTCTCTGTCTGATAAATCACCTTTGCTGGTGTAATAGAATGAATCAGCAGACGAAATTTGATCAGAAATTTTCAAACCACTAACCCTTCAGGCTTGCTTGCTTATCTTAAAGTATAGCTAAAAAAAATCGTTAGTGGGTGGGAAATGTTATTTCCTTATCAATTATCTAAAAAATCTGGTGTGACTGGCGCACAGCACACAACTTTCTCTTACCTTCGGTAATCTAAAGTTGTGTACTGTGCTTGTCACACCAGATTTTGTGTCGACATATATTTAGTTCCCGACAGTACGGAACATTGGAATTCAGATGTAAAATCTATAAGTATGGGAAAATATTTATATTTTGTTACCATGGCAACCATTTCTCCTATCTTCCCTATGAAATACAAGAGTAAAGTGGTCTTCAAACAATTTTGAGAGCAAAATCAGAATATACATTTGAAAGAGCATCTAAAAAATAAATGATTTTTGAATTTTAATCAAAATCGTTAGAGCGAATTTTGAGAAAATCGAAAAAAACTGAAAAAGTACATCAGTAAAGTACTAGTACTCTTTGGTCGATTTTGATTAAAAGCTTATTTTCACGCCCTAGGAGGGTGCCTAACTTAAATATAAAATTTCAACCTCCTAGCTCAATTCCTTCATGCTTAAAATTGAACACACACAGACAGACACACAGACAGACAGACAGACAGACAGACAGACAGACAGACAGACCATGTCGCGAAAACCACTTTTTTGGATTCAGGGGACCTCAAAACGTGAAGATCCATCAAAATCTCGACATCGAATTTTTGACATGAATCCAATACTTTCTCTCTATATATATATTACATATATACATAGGTAAGAGAAAGTAAAAAAGGCCATAATTTAAAATTTCGTTTATGCAAATTTCAACTTTTAATGCCAAAGTGTTTTTTTTTCTTTGTGATGATGATTTTTAAAGTAAGATTAATTTGATTTATAAGGAAATTAAGTAAAAAATTACATGATTGATTTTTAAAAAATGAACGTCTGATTTCATAATTATTATTATTTTTTTTTGTTGATTAAAATTTGGATTAGTAGGTCTACTCATCATGTATAAAATTTCGCAATAGAATACGGGGTCAATCATATTTCAAGTTATATAACCGGGGGTAAATTAAATAAAATGCATTTCATTCACTCAAATAAGTCATTTTGATTAATTGCTTTAAAATAGACAGCGCATGCGTATTTGTGGTTTTGTGTGCTGAGCCTGCTCTAGAGCAATGAATCAAAATAATTTCAAAAAAAGCATTTTATTATTTCCTCATTTTTGTAGTGCATTTTAAATGAGTTATTGTATCTTTATACTTTTTTTTTTTAAAAAAAAAAAATTTTTTTTTTTTTTCTCTTCCCCAAAAAAAAAAAAAAAATTTTTTTTTTTTTGGGGGTGGCCTTTTTCTTATGTGGAGTCGGCAAAATTAATTTATAAAGAAATAAGAGACCGAGAGAAAAGAAAGCCCGTCTCATTTAATATGGGAAAGGAAAAAAAAAGGTTGGAAATAAAGAAATGCCAGCCTTAGATCGGGTAACTCGTGGTCGCCATTCACATACTCTCTAAAAGTGAGCCCCTGAGTGCCCAAAATACAAAAATTATTAAAATGTTTTATTTAATTAAAAGGGAAATTCATTTTCCTATAACGAGAAAAAAATTTTATTTATGAACTTTTTCGGCATCTAAGGCCTATTTAGCGGTCCTCTTGTAAATGACTGGTAGTCAATTTAATTAAATTGAATATATGGTAAGGAAAAGGAACCCTTGACCCTAACAAGAGGCAAGTAGGCCTACTCTACTACTAGGTCTACTGCTATGGAATGAAAATATAAGATAGAAACAATTTTTAATTTAAAATTTTTATAAATTTTCTCCACCCAGGAGTAAGGGTGTTCGATTTTGGAAAAAAAAATCGATTGTCGTTTATGAAAAATAATCGATTATGGAAAAAATAATCGAATATGAAAAAAATAGTCGAATGAAAAAAAAATCGATTATGAAAAAAAATAATCGATCATACTTTTTTTTCTCTGGTAAAATTTCTATTATTTCCCCCTCGCGAAAATCATTTGACTTTTTTTTAGCTTGAGAGTCTCATCCCAAGATCGATTGTAAAAAATAATCGAAATAATCGATAATTTTTTTTATTAATTGATTATTTTTCAAAGAAATAATCGACTGATTATTTTGTGCAGCCCTACCCAGGGGTCAAAAAGAATCGTAAACTGTTTAAAATAATTCGCTGGATTTTTTTACATGAGGCGAAAGATGAAATTTAAAAAAAAAGAGGATAATTTTAAAGAAATTTCCCCATAACAGGATTTATTTTAACAAGTTCGCACGCTGTATCAAAAGAAGCTTCCTTGGCGTTTTGCTCAAACAAATAATAAAAAAAAGGGAATCTGTGATATCTTAATTTGAAAAGGAAAAAGAAGGGTGGATTAATAATCTTCTCTGTGGCTGAGGATGAGAAGTGAAATAAAAACAATTTAAGATGAGAGGAGAGAAGTATTTCAAACCTTTCTTTTAAACTTTTCAATTCAATTATGAAATGGTGATTGTCTCTCCGAATTTACATTCGGAGATGTATTCAAAGTGAATTTAAACAAAGCAAGAGAGTTCAACTTTTTGCCATGAAATTTTCTAATTCTTGATTTATTTTCTATTGGTCGCATAAAAATAAAAGCTCCTGAGTCCTCTGGCTTTTACGTATTTCTTTAACACTTTATTGTGCTATGGTTCGATTTCTGTTTTAAATTAAATTGAATACCAATTAATTTAGGACAGGGTTGAAATGGCCTGAGATGCCGAAAAAGATCTTAAATAAACAACAAACCACTTTGGGCGGGTTGCTTCAGCTCTAATTAACTAGCCATCCCTCGGATAAGCCTGTTGACTATGACTTTCGAGACTTTTCAGTCCTAGTTAAGGTAATCATTTGATTAAATAAGAGCCCATATCGTAGTTAAATAACTAAGACCCACACAGCTCAGATATAAATGTTATATAATCTCTAGACAATATTTCGAATTAAATTTTGTGTCGGAGAAACACAAAGTTTGATTATTTATATTGATTTTGAAAATTTTTATATTTTTGTTAAAATGTATTATTTAATTTATTATTTTTATTATATGGGTAGAATTTTTCTCAGGAATGAAAGGTAGAGGAAAATGCAGCCAGGCCGAAACGTTAGCTGTTGAAAATATATTTTTTAAAGAAAAAATCCTGGCTGCATTCTTTCTTCTTTTATTCGGGTAATTATTTTAATTTTTAATAATTTTTAAAAATTATGCCCTTATTAAGTTACTAACTTGACAAAACTTTTATATTTTAGACAACTAATCACATGTAAAAAAACAAATTTTTTTTAACTTGAAGTTTAAGGGTGTTCTATCATAACGGTGATTTGCTATCTATCGGATAAGTTTTCTAGTTGACTAGAAGTGAAGCAACGGCCATTAGTACTATTTTAAAGTAAAAGAAAGCATAAGTTTGATAAAAGATAGGCAACCCAAATGACCAACTCACGATTCAATTAATTGTTCCAGAACGGTGCACTATTATAATATCATTTGTATTGCTTATCTTCAAGAACGAAATAAACGAAGATACAAAATAACGAACCTGGAAGGTGGACGCTGGACATTCGTATTCTCTCCGGAAGATCGGTGACCGAACGAGGCACAGGAAGAGCTTCAGGTTCGTCAACTGGAACAAAAAAAGACAAATTTATTTTACCTGTACTATTATAATTCATTATTTCATATATGTATAAAATTCTCTTAAGCTACAAAATTAAAAAAAAAAAAATTAAAGTTATGAAAGTAATTTTTTTCTCGACTTGATAATTATTTTCGGTTTCGGCTTTGGTCCGAGACTAATTATAATTAAGGTAGGTTAGGGAATGAATTATAATATAAATATTTTTTAGTTAATATATATTTTAATCTAGTAATTATAGTTCAAAAAAAAATCTCAAACGAGGTTAACCTATTCACTTTAGGACTTTTATAGACTAATTACCAAAAAAATAAGGAGTGTTTGAGAGGCAAGAGGGGAAGGAGGGGGAGGGGGGGCATTCTACTCTACTCTCGCTTCCGGCGTGGATCAACTAAATTATATCTGAAAACTCTGCGCGAATCTAGTTAATAATTAACATTGGTGTAATTAAAACCAATTATATGTTAATCGAAAAGAAGAACTGACCATTCCTGTTAACTAGCCAAATACAATATCCGGTTTATAATTACAATCTCTCATTCCAAATAAAAAATTATTTTTTTTTTTACAAATAAATAATGCTCTACTAATAGTAGGAAAAAATAATTAACCAAAATGTTTTACAGAAAATTGTAATGTAATGCCAATTCAAATAAAGTAATTTATTTCAATTGAATTGGATACCAATCAATAAATATGATTTTCGAATGGGGGGGGGGGGCGTTAAAAAAGTATTGTGGGCGCGAGTTAAACTCGCTACGACACTGCGTGCATATACAATTTGTGTTACACATTCGCGATAATTTCACTAAAAAACATTATACTCAAATAAAGAAATAAAAATTATCATAAGTTTAAAAATGCTTCATTTTCCCGCTAGCCGCCATTTTGTTTTTGTTTTTCTCACTAAATTTTATCTTCAAAATGGTTTGACTAATTATGATGAAATTTGGCATGGTACTTCTCCTTTACTTCAGTAAGTATAATACCAAATTTCATCATAATTAGTCAAACCATTCTGAAGATAAAATTTAGTGAAAAAACAAAAACAAAATGGCGGCTAGCGGGAAAAGGAAGCATTTTTGAACCTAGTCTTTTTTCTTTAATTCAATATAAGAAAACCACTCCAGAAATTTGGCAGCCTATTTCGCAAACACCCTGTATAAACATACTCTTATAATCTTGCTAGTATATTTCCACATTGATTGAATCTTTATTACAATCGCTCTTTAATTAAATTAATTTCCAAATCATTCCAACTCCATTCTTCTCTCTCTCTCTCTTTCTCTCTCTACCATACAAAATTAAATCATAATAATAAACAAAAGGTTAAATTGAAGCGCGATGAATGGATCTAATTTCCAAGTAGGTCCTCCTCCAATTAGAAATTGTAAATGTAAATGAAGGGCTGCTTGTTGTTGTCGCCCTTTGTATGCCCAGCTGCTGAAATCTGAGCTAAAATTTCTCTTTGTTCATAGCTCAGAGAGATGATGATGATCGATGTAAGTGCCACAGATGTTGGCAATTTCATCGAATACTAAATACACTTCTTAATTTCCGTCTTGTATGCATTGCGTGTTAGTCTGATTCATATCGCATTCGATTTCACCCCTGTTTTTAAGAATAATAAGGGAAGATGATTAATATTCTTTTAGAAGTTGTGGGCCTATAAAAATAAAATTAATTTTTTCATCCAATTCATTAGCTAATTAAAATATTTACCATATTTATGACAATCTTCTTTCTCATCTATATTCTACAAATTTCGGGACAAAGCAAAGAAAGTAGTTCGGGCATCCAATCTCACGCCTTTTCTATAAGAAATAAAAAGGGACGGGGAAATGACCTCCGATATCGAAAAAGATCTTAAATAAACAGAAAAAAAACACACATCTCTGAAAAATCGCTTCCGCTGGGAATAAATACATGTATAGCTACTCTAAAACTCTTCATTCAAGGATATATATTTCTTCTTCTTCTGCCCTCGCCTTATTTTGCGGGGTCGGCGGACCTCACTTTCTCCCTCTAACCCTATCATGCATTTTTGTGACTGGAAGAAATATGACAGGTTGGCGCATCGCACGGTCTGACGCCTGTTGAAAAGAGGAAGGAAGAGACAGACATACAAAGAACTGAAAGACTGTCTGTTCCAGCTCGGGCAACTCGTGGTCGCCTCCCTCGCTACGCCAGTGTAGGCACGTTGTTATAGTGCATAATCCATTCAGCACTTCACACATCATTTTACAAAGTACGCCATGACCAACTGCCCCCGTACTCACCAGATATTTCCCCAGCGGAATTTATCCTGTTTCGGAAACTCAAATTTAGAAGATGAGTTCTCTTCTAGTATTGGAATAATTGTATTGGGAAGTAGTTTGAAGAAGCTAAGTCCAATAATTAGTAAATTTTTATAATTATCACCTGCTAGGTTTGAACCGAAACGTTAGTGGTGGGCGGATCTCAAAAACTGCATTGGCTGCATTTTCTTCTTGTTTTTTTTTTCTCTCTTCAACAGATTTCATATTCAGAACTGTGATGTAAGATGGAACAGTGCAGTCTTAAAGAGATAAGTGTTAATATTGGTTGTGAATAGGTGCAATGGAGAACGTTTGTGTTTAATCCAGTTTATGAAAATCTGATCATACCACTTTTTTATTCTCTTATTGTTTTATTTATTTTACCTTTTTATTGAGGATCTCACTGATTAAATAAAATTTCTTTTTCCTCCATTCTAATTAGGCTAGTATTGTTTACAACCGTTTTATTTTCTTAGTTCTTTGAAAATAATACTTATTAAACGTTGAATTGTTCCTTGAGGCGAAGAAGCTTCAGTAGCCTCTCTTGAATAATTTAAATCGCTGGCAGCTTACATGATCAGTTTATTTGCCTCGATTAGAAATGATTTAGATAGGATAGTGGAGATAAGCTGCTGCTGTGTGTCTATTGGCAAATTTAATCTCACTTCTCTTTGCCGGCTGGCAATGACTCAATTAGACAAGATGATGCTATCTCTATTGCCAAACGGTAATCTTGCAAGTGTAGAATAATTTATCAACTCAATTAGGTGCTCCCCTCTTGCGATGACATTCGTTTACTCTTGCTTCCTTGTTCTTTTTTTTTATTCGTTCTTTATGTGTTTAGTCTCTACGGTGTTCTAGGAATTCATCTTCTTTCGTAAGTGCTGAATAATATGTAGTATTCAATTAGATTTGATTGGCTATATTTATGAATATGCAAAAATAAAATAAATGATCTTTAAAAAAAAACTAATAGGGGACTACAGAAAAAGTGCACTGAAGTGATTATACAAATTTAATTCCATTTATAATTTCCCTATTGAAATTATATTGTTTCAAAATGAAAATAGGCAGTACGAATAAAGAAAAACATATTTTTTTTAAATCGACGTTTCGATCTGACATTTAGATCCGCCTCAGGTGGGTGTTTAAAATTTTATATATGATAGGAACATCTCTCATTGTCTCAATGCAATCTTCTCTCTTATTCTAATCAAGGACTGTTTTTTAACAAAGTATAAAAGCAAGGACACCATACATTCTCAATAATTAATTCTCCGTCCTGAGGAAGACAAAAAATATAGATGTCAAAACGGAATGGAAAAAAATTGTGAGCGAACCTCATTAACACAATCAGAATGAAGAGGATACGGAATTTCATAGAGTACGATAGATTTGAATTCAAGATGTAAAATTTCTAGGCAAAAAAAAAAATTTATTGTATATTTTGTTACCACCTCCTTACTAAATCTCCTACGAAGTACATGAGTAAAAATGGCTATTTTCATGCCCCAGTGGGGTACCTAACTTCAATATAATATTTAAGAGTCATGGGAACTTAAAACGTGTATTTCCAATAAAATCTCGACATCGAATTTTTGACATAAATCCCCAATTCTTTCTCTCTCTCTCTCTCTATATATATATATATATATATATATATATTATATATTATATATATATATAGGTAAGAGAAAGTAAAAAAAAAAGTAACATTTTGTTAAGTTTCTGTCCTCCAAAAATATAATGGTAGTTTGAAAATTTAACAACATTCATTTATTCATTGTCCCTTTATTTTTAAAGAGAAGTAATAAATAAAGTGGTATTAATTTAAAGCCCTTCCCCCACCCAGGTATTCTGGTCTGCTGAACTTGCTCTAAAGGGGCATTCATCTCTCTAAAAAAATCGTTTAATTTCCATAGAAATTGTAAAATCCACTATAGAATATAGATGGATTGAATGAATAATTAATTACACCGTTTTAATTCAATTAAAAGATTGTGAAAGTGTTGATTAGTGTAGACTTATAAGAAAGATTGAAAGTAAATTAGTAATTTGACCCTTATTGCCAGGTATGGATTACAGAAGAGAAAATTGATTAGAAGAGAAAAAAATAAGAGTTGAAATTTCTCAATTTACTTAATTCTATTAACTCAGCCAGGAATTAGGATCTGAAAAAGGGGATGATCCTAAGAGTAGTTTATGTTGTGATTTTCCTAAGGTATTAAAAACGAGAGAAGTTTTTTTTTTTAAGTGGGGATCGACATTATCACGCCATCTGGATTGGATAATCATATTGTTAGAAAAAAATAATAAAATAAATGTCTTGTAAATAATTTTTAAACAGCAGCTGTCTAAATATCTTGTCTTTACGACAACGGAATATACCAGTACATATAATTAGTAATTATTTATTTATTAACTCAAATAGCCGAAAAAGTAGGCCCCGCCGGGAATGAACCACGAATCTGACGACTCAATATTCCCTTAGTATAAATTGAGAGATTACTACATCAATTCTAAGTATTTGAATTTTAAATAATTGAGACTTATATTAAATATTTGTCGAGTTATAAAAGCAATAAAATATTTAATTTTTCAATTATTTTTAAAAATTAAAATATGTTTATGTATTAATGTCCCCTGAGTCCAAAAAAGTCCCACAAAATAGTGAGTCTGTGTTCAGGCAAAATGAGAATATACATTTTAAAGAACATATAAAAAATAGATTTTTGAATTTTAATCAAAATCGTTAGAGCGAATTTTGAGAAAATCGAAAAATAAGACTGAAAAAGTACATCAGTAAAGTACTTGAACTTTTTGGTTCAAAACGTTTTGGACTTTTTGGTTCAAAACGTTATTTTGAGTGTTCAGGAGAGTACCGTACCAATTTATCTATCAACATCTCGACATTGAATTTTTGACATGAATCCAATACTTTATCTCTCTATATATCTCAGCCAAAAAACATCGGAGATGCAAAAAGGGGCGCCTCGCATTATTTTTGCCTAGCGTCGAGGTGAAATCAAAAAAATGCGCCTCGCTTTTCTGATTTATATAAAAGCGAGGAAATATTTTCACTTAAATAAAACCCCTACAGAATTTTATTTGTTTCATATATCCTCGCTTTTATATAAATCAGAAAAGCGAGGCGCATTTTTTTGATTTCACCTCGACGCTAGGCAAAAATAATGCGAGGCGCCCCCTTTTTGCATCTCCGATGTTTTTTGGCTGAGATTTCACTTCTTTTTGTGAAATATTACATGAAAATATTATTTATTAATTTTTGTTTATTAAATATTATGTTATCCCATGAATAGATCTTTTAATATGCATTCCAAACAGTAAAAATTAAATACATCGTTTGGTATCCATTCGAAACGATAAACATAGGATTTCACCAAATTTTATAAAATTTTAGGTTTTTTATTTTTGTTATGTTGGTAGAATGTAAATACATCGTTTGGTATCCATTCGAAACGATAAACATAGGATTTCACCAAATTTTATAAAATTTTAGGTTTTTTATTTTTGTTATGTTGGTAGAATGTAAATACATCGTTTGGTATCCATTCGAAACGATAAACATAGGATTTCACCAAATTTTATAAAATTTTAGGTTTTTTATTTTTGTTATGTTGGTAGCACTCCTTCTTATCACGTTAATCTATTTCTATCTGAATGGATCTATCCTAAAAAATTTTTGTTCCATTAGGGATGAAAATTACTAATAATAATATATATGTTCCTAGATGACGTCATCAGGGAGCAAAATAGTTAGAATTGTCTTTTCGCCATGTTAAAGATAGGACAAATTTGAAATTTTGAATACCTCTCAAAAAGTCACTTTTGATCCAAAATGAAATTTTATATCAAAGGTATCGGGTTTTTGATAGTATCTATTTGTATTTTAAATTTCATCCTAATCGGTCCAGCAGGGAAACCTGTAGCTTTGTCTAAAAATTTGAAAATTGAAGAAAAGAATGAAAAAAAAAAAAAAAAAAAAAGAAAAAAAAAAAAAAAGGAAAAATAAGAGACTAACTTTTGACCTTCCGAAATCGGCAAAATCTCAACTTTGAGCCTCTGCCATTCTTTTTGGCACTGGAAGTTTTTTTTTTGAATTTGTGCTCAAAATAATCCTTATTTATTCTAGTTTAATATAAAAAAAATTTGGCTCCGATATCTTAAAAACTTTTTGAGATATTCGCCCAGAAAGAGAAAAGTTTCTCAAAAAAATGTTTTCACGTCCCTATCTTTTATTAAGGATTTAAAATCATTCTTGATAATATAGTCTAGGGACGACTCGTCCATCTAAATGCAATGGGCCATTGGCATCTATTGGAATATCAACTAAATGGTAGTATTAAGAGTTTCTTTGCTTTCTTTTGCTTTTCACATGCTCGGCGACGAGTCGCCCCCGCGACTCTTGATTTACATATATGGGTGATTCTTTACAAACCGAACACTTTCTGACCGACATGTTTTTGATTTGGATGAATTTTTTTTTACGGGTTTTTATAACGAAAGACCGTCCTCCGCGAGAATTTTCTTTTTTCTTTGATATTTTGGAAAATGAGAAAAATTTGATGATTTTCTGCTTAGACGCTGACTTTAAAAAATTCATAACTCTGGTTCTATTTGAGCTAGTAGGCAATTTTTTTTACCATTTTAAAGCTAAAGAGTGAAGACTTTAAGAAAAAAATTGTTCCACCAAAATTTATTAAAGATTTCACATTGTTATCAACAATTGAAATCTTTAAATCGATTTTTGCCAAATGGGGCCTGAGTATTGCAGTTTTATTATAACCATCGCATTCTACGTCGAATTTTATACCGATAACGGTTTTTTAATCGATGGAGAATCAATTAGTACTATTGAAAAAAAAATCCCGCCAAGTGCTCTCATGCGGTAAAATGACGTCATATCAAAATAAGAAAAAAGTCCGGGGGCATTGAACCACTCCTTTCAAAACTATATTTAGATTTAATGTAGCTTTTATGTTCGAAGCACTAGCCGGTTGCACAAGTAGGGCTATTTTTCGATATTTTTTGCCTAAAAATGAGGTTTTCGAGGAAACCCAATTTTGGAGTCAATTACTCGGGATTTTTTACTTATTCTTGTTAGAGGTTTTCTTTCTGCACCAAATGACATCCCATTTAGTCTGATCTGATTAGTAGTTCGGAATCTACAGGGGTTTAAATTCAAATTAGAATTTACCGCAGCACGGTAAAATAAAATGGTAGGAAAAAAATAAAGGTGAAATTTTTAGCTGAAAACTCATTCTTTCTAACCGTATATTTCCCATAATTATACCTCTTAAGACAGAGGAGTTATTCAAGCCGATAAACTTTTTCGTTCATGCTCTAGGGCAAGAAAAAATCTTTGCACGAAAAAGTTTATCGGCTTGAATAACTCCTCTGTCTTAAGAGGTATAATTATGGGGAAATATACGGTTAGAAAGAATGAGTTTTCAGCTAAAGATTTCACCATTTATTTTTTTCCTACCATTTTATTTTACCGTGCTGCGGTAAATTCTAATTTGAAAGTTTAAACCCCCTGTAGATTCCGAACGGCTAATCAGATCAGACTAAATGGGATGTCATTTGGTGCAGAAAGAAAACCTCTAATAGAATAAGTAAAAAATCCCGAGTAATTAACTCCAAAATTGGGTTTTTTCTCGAAAAACCTCATTTTTTAGGCAAAAAAATATCGAAAAATAGCCCTACTTGTGCAACGGATAGCTACTTGACCATAAAAGCTACATTAAATCTAAATATAGTTTTGGAAAGAGTGGTTCAATGCCCCCGGACTTTTTTTTTCTTATTTTTGATATGACGTCATTTTACCGCATGAGAGCACTTGGCGGGATTTTTTTTCAATAGTACTAATTGATTCTCCATCGATTAAAAAACCGTTATCGGTATAAAATTCGACGTAGAATGCGATGGTTATAATAAAAATGCAATACATTTGGGGCCCCATTGTTAAAATCGATTTAAAGATTTCAATTGTTGATAACAATGTGAAATCTTTAATAAATTTTGGTGGAACAATTTTTTTCTTAAAGTTCACTCTTTTAGCTTTAAAATGGTAAAAAAAGTTTTTTTCTAGCTCAAATAGAAGCAGAGTTATGAATTTTTAAAAGTGAGCGTCTAAGCAGAAAATCATCAAATTTTCACATTTTCGACCCTCGATATTTCCCAAAATATTAAAGAAAAGAAAATCCTCGCGGATGGCTATCTTTTTTTCGTTATAGAACCCGTAAAAAAAATTTCATCCAAATCAAAAACATGTCGGTCAGAAAGTGTTCGGTTTGTAAAAGAATCACCCATATAGAGGTAAGAGAAAGTAAAAAGAGATAAGAAGTAAAATGTTTAAGGTGCGCGCCTCGAAAAACAGTTTCAACACGATTCAGTATCGAGTTACTCTAGGCGGCAAGAGATGGCGTTAGTTTTTCCCATAGGGATACAAGGGATTTATTCCATTTCATTTGAAAGATTCCAGCTAATTAATTAACGGTAAAAATTTAATTATTTTTTAACACAATGATTACTAATTTAATTATCTATAAGATATAGATCGAATTTTTTTGAAAATATCTTTTATTTAATGCGAATAATCTAAAAAAAAATTATTTTTTCGAAAATCAAAAAAGGGCTTCTACAAGTAGTAGATATTTTAAATAGGCTTAATTTTACAAAAATTTGAGGTCGATAGCTTCAAAATTGTGGCCGCTGGAATCTCCCTAAAATTAACACCCCGAGACCCCTTAATAATAAAAAGGACATTGTCAATTTTCTCGGAATTTGAAATTGAAACTACCTGGAAACGAATATCAAAGTCCTGTCGATCAAATAAAAATCATCCATAATAGCTTAAAAATGAATAAAATATTTTTTTCTGACTTCAAATGATGAAACGAGCTCATCTCTCTTTGAAGAATTTTTCCCAAAATCGTATCTCTAAATTAATATTTATAACTTTCTATGAAGAAGATGAAATACTTTTTTTTTTTTAATTTAACCAGATGGAAAGGTTGCCTAGCAACTTAGAGGGAACTTTAATTAACAGCAACGCCGTTATGCCAAGGCATTAGCGAACATGGCTGTGTCTGTGCTTAATGAAGATTGTTTGTCTTGAACTTATGTTAGCTACCTAGCGAGCTTATAAATATTCTAAAAGATAAAATATGTATTATATTATACATATAGTCCTACTCGATGTTTAAAGAGGACCTGCCATTCAAAATAACAAAAAAAACTTTTAATTAAAGTGAATGAAATTTAAATCACTCTTTTTTTTTGTAGTAAAAAGTGTATGTAGTGAATTGTAAAAAAAAACTTGCTCTTGTGAAATATACCCGGTAAAAGAAATGACGAGACTGCATTAAAAAAAAACTTTTTTTTTAAATTTTTAAATCAAATAAATGAACCGGACTTTCTAAAAATCAAGTTATAAATTTATTAAAGTCACTTTAAAATAATTTAATAATAAATTTCAAAATTTAATTATTTTCTATACTTATTAATGCAAACTCAACTGTCAAGCTAATATTTATTATATATATTAATTTGCATAAAATCACCATCATTTTCGGGGGAAAAAAATTAATTAAATTTCTTTTTCCATAATTTAGGCCCATTCTCCGAGCGGTTTTTGCCGCGTTTTTAACGCTTGAATGCTTTTAGGTTTTGCCCATTCTACAAGAACGTTTTTGCCGCGTTTTAAACGCGTTTCTAACCACTCCTCTGGCGTTAGAAACGCTCGAAAGCCAGCTAACGCGTTCAAAACGCCCATGTACAAACTCTCATTTAAACCCCCTTAGTTCTGTCTGAATCGGGTTTTTGAAGAGTTGAAAACGCGACGTTAGAAAAAGAGCGAGTCAAACAGAACTAAGGAGTTTAAATGAGAGCTTCTACACGGGCGTTTTAAGGTGCGCGTCTCGAAAAACGGTTAGAACACTATAGACTACCGAGTTACTCGTTTAGGCGGCAAGAGATGTGCGTGTAGAATTCCAACCATAGCGCGTCCAGCGTTAAATATGCGTCTAAAACGCTTGTGTATTTTAGTCAAATATGTTTAAATTACGTTCCCGTGTAGAAGCTCTCATTTTGAAACTCCTTAGTTTGACCCGCGTTTTAAAAGCGTAGAAACGCGTCAAAAACGCCCGAATACAAGGGAATTTTCCCATTTCATTCTAGAGCTTCTAGCTAATTATGTAGAGGCAAAAAATTGGATTATTCTTTAACACAATGATTACTAATTTAATGATCTACCATTTATAGAGCTCCCTTTTTTTTAAATGTCTTTTATTTAATGCGTTAGATCTTCCCAAAAAAAAATTATTTTTTCGAAAATCCAAAAAGTACTAGGGCTTACTGATGTAGTTTTTCAGTTTTTTTCGATTTTTTAAATTCCCCCAAGGATTTTTTTAATTTAAAAAATTAACTATTTTTTAGATCGATACTTCAAAATGAATTTTTTGGCCGCTGGAATCTTCCGAAATGACCACTTACCCTAGTTCTTCACACGATTTTTAAGATAGAGCCCGTTATGGTAACGCGATTTAACTGCTTTTCTTTTTACTAGATTAAAAATCAATTATTATTGAAATGCCCATTTATTTTTTTTTATTTCTGTTTTAATCGCTGCAGAAAACATTCGTATATAATCTCCATGGCAAAACTTTGATCGTCCCCACTCTTTGAATTCCCTTTCGACCTTATTTACGCATCAGAAACATTCGTGTAGAATGGTCCTATAGGGATTTGTATGTTTATTTGATTCAAAGGGGGTCCCCTGCTTTGGAAGCTCTCACGCATTTAAAATTTTTTTTTCCAATTCTTATGAAATTTTGTATTATTTATGATTCATTTTGTATAAAATTCAAATATGTGATTAAAATTTTGAAACTCCTTAGTTTTTTGAGCGTCGAACATTTAAAGCAGTTTGAAAACAAGCGTGCATTGGAAACTAAATCTCGAAATCTGATGGGACTAGGGCTAAATTTTTTTTTACCGAAGGGTAAGAGAGTTGTGTGCTGTGCGCCAGTCACACCAGATTTTTTTAATTAGTCTTTTTTCGGCATCTTATGGCCATATAGACTCCAAATGATACAATTATTTAGATACGACAAATTTAGATATCATTTTACTAACCAAATGATTAAATAAACACTGCGTCAATAATTAAATTATAATTCTAACAATAAAATATACTCCCCCTCCCATTTCCTTAAATAAATATGTTTTTATTGAAGAATAAATATAATCTTACATTACTTAATTTTGCATATAAATTTTTTTTAAGTACTTTATAATAAGTATGTCAATAATATATCAAAAGAGATTTATATCGTTTTTATATAGAAAAGGTAATTTTATAAATTTTTATCAAGAAAAAATTTCTTCCCACAAAATAACCTCAATCTTGTAAAGAAGCTATCTATACTCGTATAATAAAATAAATAAATAAACAGCATATTTTAATTATCATTTAAAAGAAAAAAAAAAAAAAAAAAAAAAATGCTTTGTTAAAAGCTAATAATTCGATGACTATCATCTCCAAGTTTAAAGGGTAAAAAATATTTAAAACAATCAGATGAATCAAATTTTTAAACAATCAGAATTTTTTAGGCCTATATGCAAGAAATGTTTACTTTCTCTTACATATATATGTTAATTTATAAAGATATTGCATTCATGTCAAAAAGCTTGGCGGACACACACGTTTTAAGACACATTGAACCCACCAAAGTAGGACCAATTCAAAAATAATTGTACAGTAGACGCCATTCTAATATATTGGCGGGAACTAAATATTGTATCTCAACCCAAAAAATCTGATGCGTCAAGCACAGAACACAATTTTCGATTATCGAAGGTAAGAGAAAGTTGTGTGCTGTGTGCCAGTCACACCAGATTTTGTAAATAAACAATTAAAGAACTTCTAAGTCTCTATTTATTATTAATATCTTTCTTTTCTTTTGATTAATAAAATTGCTGCACGCGAGCCAAATTGAAAACTTTCCCGTCAAATTTTATGGATTATTAATTCCCGAAAAAATATCCTGCTGCAAATCAAATTAATTAATAGTTTGATGCTTGCCTTGCATCTGAGAGGACTTTCTGGACCAGTTCAAAGCATTCAAGAGCCGCTCATTACGGTAATTTATAATAAGCACTAATTGAGATTAAGTTGTTATGGTTTTCGTCTTATCGATCACACCAACTGGAAAATACTCTTCACTCGTGAGGATCTTTTTTTAAGACTATCATCATTAGAGGGAAAAAATTACCGAGATGCTTTTCTAATGTCTATTTAATATGATTCATTGATTGATTGAATTCATTCAGAAGTCTGTAGATAGAATTTCCGGGAATGTACACACTCCGTTAAAGTAGCCCAATTGAAAAAGTAATTAAATTTTATCTAAGTTTAAAAGTTATTTTGGATGAAATTTGTAGAAAAATACATTTTCTCGATGCCAAGAGCAATGGAAACCTCGAATTGGTGAACCTGAGTAATCAGCGGGTGGAACGTCACCCGATAACCATCGGTAATTATATATGTATGAATATCTGCAGCCCAAAAGGGGAATTTACAAAAAATGTAAATATAAGCAAATGAAGTTTATTCTAATCTGTAAGAATTGTTTATTATCAAATGCGTTTGATCTGACTATTTAAGTAAATAATGTTCACACCCATATACACAAGGAGACATAATTTCAATTTTTTTGAACTCAGGTCTTACTTAAAGCTCCGAGAATCATTAAAATCTCAACGTCGAATTTGTTATTTTCATATTATTTTTTTGGAACGAAGTTCTTTAAAGCGACTTACGCAGGGTGAATTGGGAGAAAATGTAACGTAACAAAAATGCGTTCTCTCAAAAATGCGTTCCTAACAAAAATGTGTTTCCAGCGCCCGAGCGACGGCGGAGGAAGGCGAGATTAGCCGAAGATTTGGCGAGGCCACGCCCATCTTCTCCTCTTTATTTCCTTCTATCTACTGCCGGAGGCGAGTAAGAGCACTGAGTAAGAGGTTCCAGCGGGTACAGCTCCCTGGATAATATAATATAATATATATAATAATATTTATATTAAATTATATTCTTAGTTGAAGAAAAGGGGTGAGGAACTTCGTTCCTGCCGGGGGTCACACGACCCCACACGTTTACTTTTATATTATATTATCATTTTTTTATTTTTTACTTTCTCTTACCTATGTATATATGTAATATATATATAAAGAGAAAGTATTGGATTCATGTCAAAAATTCGATGTCGAGATTTTGATGGATCTTCACGTTTTGAGGTCCCCTGAATCCAAAAAAGTGGTTTTCGAGACATGGTCTGTCTGTGTGTGTGTGGGTGGGTGGGTGGGGTGGGTGTGTGTCAAATTTTAAGCATGAAGGAATTGAGCTATGAGGCTTAAATTTTATATTTAAGTTAAACACCCCCGGGACCGGAAAAATAAGCTTTTAATCAAAATCGGCCAAAGAGTACTAGTACTTTACTGATGTACTTTTTCAGTTTTTTTCGATTTTCTCAAAATTCGCTCTAACGATTTTGATTAAAATTCAAAAATCAATTATTTTTTAGATGCTCTTTCAAATGTATATTCTCGTTTTGCCCTCAAAATTGTTTGAAGCACACTTTACTCTTGTGCTTCATAGGAAAGATAGGAGAAATGGTTGCCATGATAACAAAATATAAATATTTTCCCATACTTATAAATTTTACATCTGAATTCAAATATTCCCTACTGCCGGGAACTAAATACATGTCGACACAAAAAATCTAGTGTGACAAGCACAGTACACAACTTTCCATTACCGAAGGTAAGAGAAAGTTGTGTGCTGTGCGCCAGTCACACCAGATTTTTATTTTTTTCAGAGACTTGAATGCGCAAAGTTTCGTCAAATCTGTAGCAACGGTCGATTGAAGTCGACAATTTGTGCAAATCAGTGAATATTGAATCCAATTAGCTTCTTCTAAAAATTGAGGTTATCGAGATGAATAGCTGAATCAATATGTAGCAATATGAATAAAGGATCTTTGTTTATTCCTTTATTATATTCGAACCCATAGCAACATTTCGGTCGAATATGGGACCATCTTCATAGTTAGGGTTCGGTCAACATAAAACCCTCTTGGGTTTTTTGATAGACATTTCATAAAATATACTTGATAGATCGAATGTCTATCAAAAAACATAAAAGTATTTTATGTTGACCAAATCCTAGCCATGAAGATGGTCTCATAGTCGACCGAAACGTCGCTGTGGGTTTCCAATTTAATAAAGAAATAAACATAGCTGATTAGCCTTTTATTTATCCTGCTAATTACTAATATATTTCTAGGGCAGTTTTTCAAGAAATAATCTAAATAAAAATGGAGTGCTTTTGGAATTCCCGATATATTAATAGATCAAGTTTCAATTCCAAGATTAGATGAATTACCCAGTGTCCCGATTTCCGTTTTTGATCCTTGTGACATAATAAATGAACATCGTTTGTTTATTCAAGTGAAATAACAACAGACAACTTGAGCCACTCACTACTTGTTTATGCAAAAAGAAAAAGAAGACGGCAATTAAAGCGTTTGAGATGAGTCCCAGGTATGAATATTAAAGAGAGGCTCTCCTGTGACCAGTTTGAAACCACGAATTAACATGATTACGTCTGACCATTTTAATTTGTGTCAGTAGCGCTGGCCAACATCCATCCCATCCCAATCGGGCCAACCATTTGCATCTCATTTATTTAGGCTAGGCATCGCTTCACATCCTAGATAAGCAACTACCCACCTACCTGTCTAGGAGGATTTTAATAATAATATTAGATCTTTTAGTATGTCGGAACCTTCAATTTAAATGAACAACCGGATCTTAATTTAAACACAAAGTAAAATAGTTTGAGATTATTCATAAAACGTCTTTTAATAATAATAAAGATCTTTAGTAGAGTTAAGAATTAAAAACGGCAAAAAAAAGTATGAGATTCGTTCGCATTATTGCACTAACGGAATGATTTTTACTTTCTCTTACCTCTATATATATGTAATATATAGAGAGAAAGTATTGGATTCATGTCAAAAATTCGATGTCGAGATTTTGACGGATCTCCACGTTTTGAGGTCCCCTGAATCCAAAAAAGTGGTTTTCGCCACATGGTCTGTCTATGTGTGTGTGTGTGTGTGTGTTTAATTTTAAGCATGAAGGAATTGAGCTAAGAGGCTGAAATTTTATATTTAAGTTAAACACCCCCTGGGACCGAGAAAATAAGCTTTTAATCAAAATCGGCCAAAGAGTACTAGTACTTTACTGATGTACTTTTTCAGTTTTTTTGATTTTCTCAAAATTCGCTCTTAACGATTTTGTTTAAAATTCAAAAAATCAATTATTTTTTAGATGCTCTTTCAAATGTATATTCTCATTTTGCTCTCAAAATTGTTTGAAGCACACTTTACTCTTGTACTTCATAGGAATAGATAGAAGAAATGGTTACTATGGTAAGAAAAATATAAATATTTTCCCATGTTTATAAATTTGAAACCTTAAATTCTAATATATTGGTGGAAACTAAATATATGTCGACACAAAAAATCTGGTGG
>JAKCPI010021726.1:0-14818 GCA_023213315.1 Euborellia annulipes
TAATGATCTCATTCGATTGTTTAGAGAGATGGCTAACAAATGTCCTGTTTAAAATTTGTCTTGATTATTTTATTTGGAGATATTCAAATTAGATTCTAGAATATCCGCAGCTAACATGTTTGGGGTAAAGGAGTTGACTATCGAATAGGATGTTTAGTCTCTATGTTAGATCTAAGACATGGGTCAAACAATTTAGGATTTAGGAGAGGTGTATTGGAGACTTGATGGAATGAGATGCTGGCCTATAGGGTTTGATCGCTTAGGGGTTGTGGTGGATGCGGATTGTGGCCATTTCCTAAGGCAAGAGGATATAAAGCCAGGCTTGAGATGCTATGTGTTAGTAGAATCTCCTTTTAATATGGTATTAGTACTTTTACTAAAGAAAACATTAAAGAGAATAATTTGTTTTTCTGGTTATATTATAAATATATCAAAGAGAGTACGTCGATAATAAAAAATTTCAAATAAAAATCATGAACTTTATTAATAAAGTATGAAAATATTTATATACCAGATTTTGAAGAATATGAAGATTGATGTTAGTAATTAAATTATCACGCAAACTTTAAACTTAGCTTACCACCATCTTTCAAACTTTTTTTTTTTTTTTTGTTGATCAAAGTATAAAAATCAAACGTGCGGCAGTCTGATAAAATATCAATATACCATTCATAGACAAAATTAACGGAACGACGAAAAATTGACTTGAATGGCCCCTGCCGTGTGATGCAGTCGGCTAAAACGGACTTGCTATTTAAATAACATTGGAAAGGCCGATCAATTTCCACTAGTCATGACGTGCCGATGTCGTGCCGTCTGCCCAGTCCCCCGCTAACAGTCCTTCGAGCGAAAACGGCCTACGACATCGCACGGCAGGAACACGGCAGCAGCAGGGCATGACTAGTCGAAATTGTCTTCGGCCGTGTCGAGGCCGTCTTTTGGCTGTGCCGTATAAAAAAATATCATAATTTTTGTGTCGTGATATATTGTTTCTGCCAGTACAATAAAAATTTTACACAAAAAAAAATATTTATATATTGTTATCATGGTAACTATTTCTCCTATCTTTCCTATGAAATACAAGAGAAAAATCGCTTCACAAAATTTTGAGAGAGAAATGAGAATATACATTTTAAAAAGCATCTAAAAAATAATTGATTTATGAGTTTTAATTAAAATCATTAAGATGAATTTTGAGAAAATCGAAAAAAACTAAAAAGGTACTTTATTATAAAATACAAGTAGTGTATTTAAAATTTTATAAAAATAATAATTCCATAATTCAAAATTGCTTTACACAATGTCCATTATCGAAATTAGGTTAAATAGTTAATTCATATACATATATTTTCGTCAAAATTTACATGATTACATTATAGAACGCGGTTGATAATAAATTCATATTCCCTGATATAAATGAAAGAGTATTTTTTAATAAATATTATTACTTGGGCTATTTGATTTCCCAGCGCGTAGGATAGTTCACAAAATTTAATGAGCAGGGGAGATATTCGACCTGCGGCGTTCATGTCCTTTAACTTTAATTGGTTACATTGGGTTCGAACAGAATGTATACCCTACGGGGCAACTCTCTATAGAGTCAATGTCTTTAGCCTATGGGTAGGCATTTCGCCTAAAGCGATTATTTATAAAACTAGCTGATGTGACCGACATAATGGAATGAACTAATCCATGTATTTATACTGAAAAAATATTTTAATAAGCACAATTGTTAGCTAACTAAGGATATTAGAGGCGAGCTTTTTTTTTTATACATTTATGAATATACTGTATATGATAAAGTAAAAAAATTCCTATTCCGTACATGCTTTTTTTTGCATTTTAGTAAAACTTTTTTTTTCCCAACAAGCATATAAACAAATGAAAATATATATATTCCCATTTAATATTCAGATAAGCCTTGCGATCTAACAACAAAAAAAAAAAGGTTTTGCGTATGAATAACAATAATAATAAAAATATAATAACAATAAATCGCTTTTAAGCTCAGTAATTGTTAAATAAATGACTGATTTTACGATGTATCTAATTCTCCTCTTCTCTCCTATTTATATTCAATTAGGCAATAAAACGAATAAGAGATGAAAACAAAAGCACCAACAAATATCGGATCAATTAAATAATACATCCATTTTCACTTTTGATTACAATATCATCATCTATTGGTCGGTTAAAAATGCCAGAAAGGCTGTTTTCAAAAAAAAAAAAAAAAAAAAAAAAAAAATAATAATAATAATAATATATTATACAATAATATATTAGTCTATATAAATGGTTAATATTTTAAATTTTAATATTATATATATTAATCAATATAATTGTGGAATATCACTTTCTAATGAATATAAATAAAAGAGAATCGAAGTAACTGAACCGATTATACTAAAGTGATTCGGGGTGAAAATTTTCCAAGTTTAACCCAATTAAAAATGTATCCAGGTTTTTTTTTTTTTTTTTTTAAGCTCAATACTGCGACAATTCATCACAAATAAATAAATAAAGAATTAGGCTATAACATTTGCATATGCATGGATGAAGAAAAAAACAGGTTACAACAATAGGCTATATAAAAAAAATTAAAACATTTTTTTTTTTTCAAAATTACGTTATTTCCGATCTAGTTCTATTTTGTAAAATCTGGTGTGACTGGTTGCACAGCACACAATTTTCTCTTACCTTGGGTAATCGAAAGTTGTGTACTATGCTTGTCAGACCAAATGTTTGTGTCGACATATATTTAGTTTCCACCAATTACATGTAGGGGCCTATTAAAATTCAAGATGTAAAATTTTTATAGGAAAATATTTATATTTTGTTAACATGGCAACGATTTCTTCTATCTTTCCTATGAAGTACAATAATGCCCTCGGGGTTTGGCGTAGAGGTTAGCGTGCTAACCTCGTATACCAAAAGTCGCGGGTTCGACCCCAGGCAGTCCGATGATTTTATTTAAGCCATTTGGATACCAAATGGCTTAAATAAGAATGCCTGGACCCCTAATATGTAATTAATCTCTATAATGGGTTTAAAGTCTTAAATGGCCTAAGTTGCCGAAAAGACTGTGTGTATTTGTGTGGGAATGTGAGTGTGAATGAGAAAAAAGTGTGAGTGTTTTTTTTTAATAAAAAAAAAAAGTACAAGAATAAAGTGTCCTTCAAAAGATTTTAATTGGAAAATGAGAATATACATTTTAAAGAACATCTAAAAAATAATTGATTTTTGAATTTTAATCATAATTTTTGGAGTTAATTTTGAGAAAATCAAAAAAAAAGTGAAAAAGTGCATCTGTAAAGTACTAGTACTTTTTGGGCGATTTTGATCAAAAGCTTCTTGTTACGTCTCAGGGGAGTGCTTAACTTAAATATAAAATTGCAACCTCGTAGCACTTCGTTTTTGGGATATTTTATTTACAGACAGTGACATGAATCCAATAGCTACTTTCTATAGGCCTATATATACATATATATGTAAGAGAAAGTAAAAAGAGTAAAAAAATTAACTTAAAAAAAATATGGCAACAAACATGAATCAAAACAAGGTGGGAAATGTGAAAAAAAAAATATGGTAATGAGATAAAGACATGAAGGTGCGAGAATGTTTAATGATAATGTTATTATAATCAAGAACTTTTCGTCTTTCTAAGAACAATTATTTTGTATTAATATAACACCAGTCAAGATGTCTAGACTCCGAAAGTTGAAAACACCTGTTAGGTAGGCATTTGAAATATCCTTCGATTTACTTATATAAGAGCATTTGGAAATTCAAAATCCATTTCTTGAAAATAAAGAGTTATTAACTTCTGCTGGTGAAGCATTAATAGTTTTGTTTCAAATTTTGAGTTGAGGCTTATAACAACAAGTTTAATGTTAAAGTTGGAAATTTTACGCTCCCAACCGAGAACAGAAGACTTATGATCGACTTATAGGAGATTGTTGCACTCAATATTCAGTTAATGGCTAAAGTCTTTAATGTTTAAAGAGAGAGAAAAATTATCATGAAAAATCTTTTATGTGTTAAATTTTCTCTAGATAATAATTTTTCCTATGTAAATTAATATGACAAATGTTTACATGAAATAAATGAATTCACAAAGAGTGAGAGTTGTTTAATGAATGCAGTTGTTATTTGTGTTGTTGACTTAGAGGTAATGAAATTTAATTTGTCAAAGATGTTAAAAAAAAATAAAAATAAATGAAATAACTAATGTGAAGAGGAAAGTTGATAAAGCTAATAACACAATAAAGTATTATGAGAGGGTAGATGAAGTTTTATGAAAAATTATATTGCGTTTTTTTTTTTTTTTTTTTTTTTTTTTTTTATAAAAATTGAAATTAACTCTTTTGTTCGAATTGTAATTAGAGTATTTCAACCACAAAGAAAAAGATTTAATTAATTTAATCGATGATAAAAAAATTACATACCATTGCAGTGGTTGATAGAATAATGATTAGAGAGAGATGAATTACCCACCTGAAACAAAAAATAAAATATAATTAGCAATCAAATTTATAATAATATTGTAGTAGTATTAAATTTTCAGAAAAATAAAGCCAGCTGTATTTATTAATTTCATTTATTAGCTAATATTTCAGGTTAAGCCATTCCACTTAAATATCACATTGTGAAATTAATTTTTGGATAATTGCATTTAAAATGGACATCTGATTTTATTTATCAAAATTTTAGAAAATAATAATTTTCACAGAGAACAGATAAAAAGAACAAAATTTTTGAAATAAATCACAAGGCCGCTTCCCAACTTTCCTCGCTTCAATATCTATATATTCCACCTACTAGAGATGCCGAGGAATACTATAACAAATATTTTCTTTTTCTGAATATTTCTGTCTTTAAGAGAGAAATAAGTTATAAACAATTAGTTGATCATTCTAATTAATTAAGCATAAGAGAGTGCACGCTTATTTGTTCACATGTATATACATATTATACATGTACTGTGTACCTTTGATTAACTCCGGGACGTTAGACAATATTGATAGACTGTAGATGGGAAAATAATTTTTTTCAGAATGTCTCGTTGAAATGTTAATAATAAGATTAGTCTGCAAAATGATTTTTTTTTTCGAGCCCCAACATAATTCCTTCAGATTACTTAAGTAAAATGACCTTCTGAATCCAAATATGACCTACGTTTCCCTCCACCCCGTTTTCGGAGGGGGGGGGCAATCCCCTACTTATCTCGGTCACTTTACTTAAGAATCTGAATTATGTCAGGGTTTTTTTCAAGTCGACCAATGTAATCGGAGGCCTTTATTTAGAAAAAAAAAAAAAATGAAGGAAATTGCAATAATCTGAAAGTATTTGAGAAAAGACTGTGTTTAGTGTATACTAGGGTAAGTAGAGGTTAGATATGCAAAAAAAGTTTACCAGTATATTAAAAAAAAAAAAAATATGATCCATCAACAAAGAAAATAAAATGTACCAAAAAATTACATACATGAAGGTTGTTTATGTATAGACCTAAGTAAAAGAATTAAAAAAGAAAACCACTACAACAAAAAAAAAAAGTAAATGAAGGACTAATAGGCCTATAATGGCTTAGGGGTAGAGCATTAGCTTGCCAAAGGTCAAGGGTTCGAGTCCCGTCCCAGGCGAAAAAATTTATTACAATTGAATTGGATACCAATCAATTGAAATAAATAGGGACGGGGTCTAAATGGCCTCAGATGCCGAAAAATACCTAGGAAAAAAGGCCTATGTAAATTTACTCCAATAATCCTTTTAAAGGATTATATTATTATATCATATTATAGTTCGCTCACTTATGAATGCAAAAAGAAAGAAATTTTCTCGTCAACGCAATATTTATGCGATAGGCCTAGTGCATAAAAAACAGTGTGCATTTTTAATTAAATATTATTAATATTAATATAATACAGTAGATGATAGATTTAATCTACTATTATTTAATTTTCAAAGGAATTATAATTAGAAACCCTATCGATTCCCAATTTCAAAATTTTCGCATTTGGATAAAGAGATAGAGAGAGAGAGAGAGAGAGAGGGGGGGGGGGGGGGGGAAGTAGAGAGAACAAAGCATGGCATTATAGGATTGAACAGCAGAGATAATAAAGAAATTTTTTTTTTTGTTTTTCGTTTAAATTAATTTGGTAGTAAGAGTGGGTCTGGGGGAGTTGGGAGGGACATATTAATGAGTTGAAACACATCTCCAATTCCCTATTAGCCGCACAGTGACATTGAATTGTGATCTAGCTCTGGTATAACTACATATATCTCTCGTTCCCCTGTGTGTTCGCGTTGTGGTTTAACGCTTAAAGCGAGGAATAGAGTGGAGGGATGGGCTCAATGGAAATTCAAGTGCCATATAGTGTATGTGTTTGTTTGCAAAAGAGATGGACCCCGTTTTGGTAAGTGTGTAAAAGGAAATAAATATTCCTAGTGCATGAAAAGGGATTGTGTTTTGGTACTTAAATTGTGAGGGGGAGAGAGAGTAGGTCAAAACCAATTGCCTGGGAAATTAATTAACACTCCCCACTCTCTACCCGCTTTCTCTCTTTCCCGTTTAGTTAATTAATTGTTCATGACAAGAGGGAGAAAAAAAAATTATGGATCAAAAACTGAATTTATGCTTTGTTTCGTTTTTAATGATTGACTACTCGTCGAGGGGTTAATGTTCGGTTTCCAGCCAAGCCGATTATTTGAATTTGATGATAATTGAAATAAATAAATAAATACGACTTTATTGTAATTATTGTAATTTATTGCAAATTATAAATATAAAAGTGACTTGTAATTATATCACCTTTTTCCAAGTTTTAAAGAGATAAAAAAATTTTTGAGAGATCAGGAAGACTGTCAAAACATTGTTTAATTAATAAAGAGTTTAAACCAAAGTTTGCCCACAAGTAACCGTTTATAAAATTCTTATCTAGCCCCCCCCCCCCCCACGCCTTTAAAATATAGGCCTACTTAATTTTAATTTTCAAAAATTTATAGGTTTTAGGAAGAAATCAAAATTCAAGTACGAAATTATTTTAATTATTAGCGATTATTTAGATCCTTGTACTTGATGCATAATTCAAAGAGGTTTTTAAAGACTGGTTTAAACACTATCATAACTACTGAGTCATAGAAAATTTCGCAAGGCTTGGTTGATTAGAACCATTACTGCCCCTCCCCCTCCTTCCGCCCCAAATGAATAAATTTCAAAAAATATAAAATATTTTTCATAATTTCTAATAGCGTTTAATAATTTTAATGGCGAGTTTGAACCTCATATATCCCCTCCTGAACCCAACGCCATCTCTTACCCCCTAGAGTAACCAGCTTCTGGATCAGCTACTAACAGTTTTTCGAGACGCGCACCTTAAGGTTTGTTAACATAAAATGTTTGTGGTAAAAAAAGACAAAAGTTTTTTTTTTATTTTCCTGTTAAAATAATTTTTTTCGTTTGTTGTTTTGCAATGATTTTTCTTTTATTTTCCCAAAGGTAAAAAAAAAAAATAATTAAAAAGAATATACAAGTGTAATCGGATTTTCACTTATTATCAAAAGAATAAAAATTTATACAAAAAAAAAGATATTTTTCCTTTAAAGCAATACTATTTAACACAGGAAAAAAAAGACACGTGTTTAACATTTGAGACAGAAAAATTTAATTATATAAAAAATTCCATTCATGTTGTTTAATTAAACAATGGCATTTTTGATAGATTTTTTTTTAAAGAAAAAACCACAAAAGTGGTAAAAAATTATAAGTAAAATATTTGACAGAATTATAATTTTTCCAAGAAGTGCTTGGTTATAGTAAAATAAGAGCTTGTGTGCCTTCTAAATTGATTGTTTTTCGCAGAAAGCTTTTTTAATTTTTGTATATCATCGGATGAATAGCATCGATTGTTATTTAGAAATTAACAAACGTAGTCTGCTTTGGAGCAATTAAAAATTTATGTTTAATGAATAAACAAAATGGAGATACTTTTAAAATAAAGTAAATAAATGAATTAAAAGAAGTATGTACCGGTAGATCTATTTTTTCTTTAAATATTTTATTGGGCCGGCGTTTCGGTCTCGATAGAGGGCCCAATAAGTGTCAAGGAAATATATATAATTTGCATTAGGTAGCTATGTGTAATGATCAGGTGAGAGATCTTTCACTGATGAGCATCATTACACATAGCATGGGACCAGCTATCCTCCGGGGGGGCTGGAAAGCCCCATATTTTTATCAATTTTTTGGGGGGCAGGGAGCTTTCTGGGGGGGGAGCCTTCTACCCCTCCGGCACCCCCCTAGTTACGCCCATGGACGGGATAAACGATTTCAGATTTTTAGTTAAAAAAATGTTAAAAAAAAAAAAAACCCAGTTACGAATGAAGTTAATATATTATTAAAACTCTTTTCAAATTACTATAGCAAAAACCGAGCTGGATTAATGTATTTTCTAAAAATAAAGCTACTAAAAAAAAAAAAAAATTCATTTACTTAATTGAAATTAAAAGCATTTGTAAAATTTTTTTTTAATTTGATTTTTTAAAAGCGATCTGAGTCCGTGAGAACATTTTTTGTACGTTTTTTTTTTTTTTTTTTTTTTTTTTTTTTTTTTATTACTTAAAAAATGAAAGCTTTTTCCACGTAGATAAAAAAAAAAAAATCGAATTATTGACAGTTCGCAGGCGATAATGTTTATTAAAGATATTATACTACCACCTAAATGAACAATTGGCAAAATGCTAAAAATGGAAAATAAATCTTTTATTTGATTAAATATTCAAAAAGATTAAAAGTCCGCTTAACGGAAAATCGGTGTTTCAAGTAATGACTATTTTTTTTTTTTTTTTTTTTTTTTTTTTTTTTTTTTTTTTTTTGACCTGAACTTTCCAGATGGATGTTTAATTTGAAATTCAAGTTTAGAATGAGTTATTTAAAGTCTAAAATGGCGCAGAAAGAGAGTAAGAGAGCAGAGAGTCTTTAAAGAGATAACTTAATATTTTAAAGATTCATACCCTAACGTGTTATTTTTAAAAACCTTTTTTCCTCATATTAGATGCTTTTTGCTTGAAGATTTAATATTCGATAGAGATAGAAAGAGAATAAGAGAAATGGGAAAACAACATTTGCTGGATTCTATTTTACTGTTTTTGTGCGTTATAACAAATATGATATGTATTTATACACCTAGATTAAATATTAATATATACACACAATAGAATTCAAAATACACTATATTTACGTATTTCATATTGAAGTCAGAGGACAAAGGTCGGTAAATAGAAATAAATAAAAATAAAATAATGTATTATTTTGTAATTGATTATTTTGTATTAATAATAAACTAAGGTTGATTTTTTAATTAACTCGGCATTCTATACAGCAATATCTTGCTTTTATCAATCATTTTGAATAAATAGGTACGGGTTCTAATGGACTCAGATGCCGAAAAAGATCATAAAAAAAAGTTCGTTTAGTTTCAAAATATCGTAGAAATAACAATAAATAAAATAATTATATGCTAATTGGTTTCAAGAAAATACATTCCTTGCCTTCCCCAAGTTTATTATACCATAGGAAGTAGGGGAGGAAAAATTATATGTGGTAGATCATTATATCAAATTTTTATATGTACATATGCGGTACTATTAATGACCACCTTTTATAAATAAGAGAAAGTAAATAAAAAATCTGGAGGGACTGATCGCACAGCACACAACTTTCTCTTACCTTCGGTAATCGAAAGTTGTGTACTGTGCTTGCCACACCAGATTTTTTCTGTCGACATATATTTAGTTTCCGCCAGTATATTAGAATTCAAGATTAAAATCTCATGCACAAGATAGATAAATTCTTGGTTATATACAAGATGACAAATATAATTTTTCATATATACTGTATATATATATATTTTTCATCATCTTTTATATAACCAAGAATTTATCTACCAGTACCTTGTGCATGAGATTTTAATTGGTAGACTGGTTCACACTAAAATATTCAGAATTCAAGATGTACAATTTATAAGTATGGGAAAATATTTATATTTTGTTATCATAGCAACCATTTCTCCTATATGAAGTACAAGAGTAAAGTGGTCTTCAAACAATTTGAGGGAAAAATGAGAATACACATTTTAAAGAACATCTAAAAAATAATTGATTTTTGAATTTTAATCAAAATTGTTGGGGCGAATTTTGAGAAAATCGAAAAAAAAACTGAAAAATTACTTCAATAAAGTTCTAGTACTTTTTGGGTGATTTTGATCAAAAGCTTAGTGCCACGTCTCAGGACTTAAATATAAAATTTCAACCTCCTAGCTCAATTTCTCCTTGCTTAAAATTGAACACACACAGACAGACCATGTAGTGAAAACCATTTTTTTTGGATTCAGGGGACCTCAAAACGTGTATATCCATCAAAATCTCGACATCGAATGTTTGACATGAATCCAATACCTACTCTCTCTAAATATTAACATATATATAGAGATAAGAGAAAGTAAAAAGGATGCAAAGGCGTTTTGATTTCATAAATTTATAAATTATTTTTAAAAATTCAGATTTAAACGACACTTTATTTTCCTCAAGACGATTGATTGATCGATTTTTCGTTTTCTGTAGATGAATGAATGATATTCTATACTTGAATTTTCAATGAGACAGTTCAGCATATTTTGGATGTTATGTGAGAAATCGAAGAGGATAAAATGATCCCTGCCAATGACATGTCCATCTGATATTTTCCTCTTAAAATTAAGGGGAAAACAATTTATAAAGGGAAATATAAAATACTAATCAACTTCTGGCCTAGTCTGATCAATGTACAAATAATTTTTTAAATATATTTGATAAATAGACAGAATATATGCTCTATTTTATTAGAATAAAGAAGTAACTAGTAATTAAGCATCCTTGGTAAACACATTCGTTTTCTCTAAGTAGGGGGAGTGAAATAAGATAGAAAAGAAGAGGAGGGGAAGAGATGTGGAGTCTATAAGTCATGTTATTTTAATAAATAAATAATGCCGTAAAATAAAATAACAAAATTCCATTTATTGAGCTCCAAATTTATCGTAGACCTGAATTAATTTACTCTCAAAGAAATTGACCAAATCTTTATTTTTACAAATACCAATTATTGCAGTTTTCTGTTTTTGGGAATACCGAAATTACCAAGATATTCCTGTTCATATTAACAATTAAATTCAATTATAGTATATAAGCTTAAATCAGTTTTATTTAAAATTAACATGAAAACTCAAAGAATATTCAAACTGAAGGTTTTGATTTTACTTTCTCTTACCTCTATATATGTTAATATATAAAGAGAGAAAGTATTGGATTCATGTCAAAAAATTCGATGTCGAGATATTGATTAATATACTAGGGTACACATTTTGAGGTCCCCTGAATCAAAAAATGTGGTTTTCGCAAGGTCTGTCTGTGTGTGTCTATGACAAAATATCTCGAGAACGAAAAGAGATAGGAAGTTGAAATTTCATATTTAAGTTAGGCACCCCCATGGGATGTGACACGAAGCTTTTGAACAAAATCGACCAAAGAGTACTAGTACTTTACTGATGCACTTTTTCAGTTTTTTCAATTTTCTCTAAATTCGCTCCAACGATTTTTTTTATTTTTATTCAAAAATCAATTAATTTTTAGATTCTCTTTAAAATGTATATTCTCATTTTGCCATTGATATCTTTTGAAGACCACTTTACTCTTGTACTCCATAGAAAAGATAGGAGACATGGTTGCCATGGTAACAAATTATAAATATTTTCCAATATTTATAAATTTTACATCTTGAAATACCGTACTGTCGTAAACTACATGTCGACACAAAAAATCTGGTGTGACAAGCACAGAACACAACTTTCGATTACCGAAATTAAGAGGAAGTTGTGTGCTGTGCGACCAGTCACACTAGATTTTTATAATAGATGATAGGCCTAAATATATTCAAAATATTTCAGAGACAAAGGGGGAGGGGGATTTAGACTTTCACAATTATTGTTATTAGAAATAAAAGATATTTTTTGGCATAAATCGTGATTTAAATTTTAATAAATTTTGATACAAGAAAATGTTATTAAATACTGTACAATAAAATACAGCATTTCGGCTATTAATTCTGCACTATTATTTAGAAGCCGAAACGATGAATATTATTGTATTTAATAACATTTTCTTGTATCATAAATTAACAGGGGCGCCGGAACGAATTTGAATCAGGGGGGGGGCAAAAAATTTTTTTTTTTAGAAAATTAAAATAATTTAATATGTTCAAATAGTATAAACACAAAACATATCTACTATAAAACTTTAAAAATTTTAAATAAAATCACAATTTTATTAAAATTAAAATTTTAAAAAATTTGGTAGTGATTTTATCAAAAATTTTTGAAAAAAATTTGGAAAAAAATGAATTTCATACTCGTTTTATTTTTTTTAATTTAAAAAATTTTATTTTTGAAAATTTTATTTTTGAAAAGTAAAAATGTATCATTTTTAAAAATAAATGAAATAAAAGAAGAAATTTTGCCCCCCCCTCTGTCCCCCCTATAGGATGCCAGGGGGGCAATGTACCCTTGCCCCCCCAGTTCCGGCGCCTATGTAAATTAATAAATTAAACCACGATTTATCCCCAAAAATGTCTCTTATTTCTAACAAAATATTTTGTTTAGATCAAACAATTTTTCTTTAGAATCCACCGGGAAATTTAAATTTAAAAATTAAACAGTCTAATTGTGAATTTTATTATTATGAAGAATGATTATAAAAGGCAAATAAGCTAGGCTTCGCTTTTATTTTTTTTATTAATTTTTCAAAGGTCGAGGCAACAATTTCAAAATAAAGGGGTTAATAATCATCATCCATCCCCAACTTCTAACTTTCTAATTCCACTCACTCCAAAAACTTCTCTTTTTCGAGGATTTAATAAAGCTGTAGACACAAAGTGTGTTATAACTTAGTTCTCAAAAAGCGTCATTAAATAAACAAAATTAATTTTTAATTAAATTTATGTTCTTTTTTTTTTAATTTTCATTTTATAAACAAATTGGTCTTTCAGAGTAGGATTTTAATATTAATTTATTCCATTGTCACAGAGAATAATTATTTTTTAACTGTCTCTTTTAATTATTTTATTGTATGAAATTTATAAAAATTTCCCTTCTCCATTGGATTTTGATTTGGCAAGTGATAAGAATTTGATTAAACAAAAAAACAAGTCATGTCAAAAAATTTCCTGCTAAAACAACTGTATCAATTTATTTAATAATAAATAATGTTTGTGAATTATAGAATATGTAAAGAAGAAAATAGAAAGTCGGAAATTGAAGTTTAAATAAAAATTGCTTTCAAATAAATCAATCTCAAAGATTATAGAGTGTTTAGAAATGTATTAAATTGAAAACACGACAAAACATTATGGAAATAAATTATGATGAGAAAATTTTTTTTTGAATAGATATTAAAAAATATCAATATTTGAAAGGAAAAAAATTTAAATAAACATCATGATGTAATCATGATTTCAAATCGATCATTGTCAAGTTGTAGTTAGATTGAAGATATTTCTTTTGTGACTGGGAGTTCAAAAAATGGGCTATAAATTTTATTAAAAAAAAAATATAAGCCTAAAATATTTTCAATTGTAGTCTAGGGAGATGTATTATGATTTTGTTTAAATAATTTTAAAAAAGTAAAAAAATAGAAGTGTTTTTAACTTTTTCTCTCTTGGTTCTTTGTTTCATTAAAAGAAATAATAAAATTTTTCCATTTGAACGAATGGATACGGAGTGTCCTTGGGAGGAGAGTTTTTAAGGGCTACAGGGCAGGCAGGCAAGAACGCCACCGCCACCACCTCAACCCCTCAACCCCTCAACTTGACGACGTCGCCAGACTTTAACAAGACCAAAAGCTCACATACTAAGATGGATCACTTTCTACCATACTTTTCGGCTCTCCTTTTATACATTCTTCATCTTCATTTCCTTTTCTTATCTTTTCAATTTTATAGAACTAAAAATCACTAAAAGGTCAGACAACACAATGGAAGCGACGACAACGTTCTTGATAAAAATTTAAATTAATAAAAAGAAAGTACGTAATAATTTAACTTTACGGATAATTAAATTTCGTGATTCCATCCACGTTCTGTGTGTAACATTTAATTTTCTTGGTGGCATATTCTCTCTCTTCTTTTTCTTCAATTGATCAAATTGCCGTTCTTTTTTCTTTTTTTTCTTTTTTGTCCTCGATTTGTACTTCAATTCCGTTTATTGTTTCATTCACACTTTGTGGTCCGCCCAACGGGACCGATATCGAGTTGTGTTTCTGTCGTCGGACCCTTTGCATGAATTTATTAGAGTATTTCGCCTTGGGATTAATTGTCCACGCGTTCTCCTTAGTCTTATCTCTTCAGTCCCTAAGCAACTAATCCGATCCGATTAATAAGCTTCCCTAGAGACTTCACTTAATCAATGTACTTTCTACCAATTGATAACAAATCGGATTAACCAACTATAAAAAAAGACCCCAAGTGCTTAATTTCTTCGGATTTTCCTCTTCTATTTAACTTCTCTCTGGTAATATTATTTTTCTTAAGATTTGTTAATAAAAATAGAAAATTTAAAAAGGAGAAATTATCAATTTTTACTTTCTCTTACCTATGTATATATGTAATATATATAGAGAGAGAAAGTACCGGTATTGGATTCATGTCAAAAATTCGATGTCGAGATTTTGATGGATCTTCACGTTTTGAGGTCCCCTGAATCCAAAAAAGTGGTTTTCGCGACATGGTCTGTCTGAG
>JAKCPI010021727.1:0-10848 GCA_023213315.1 Euborellia annulipes
AAAAACAATATTGATAATATAATATTATTTAACTAATAATAATACATTTTTTGGATTCGATTTAGATATTTCTTATAAAAAACATGAATAATATGAACTATATTTTCGAGGATGATCTATATTATATTAGAGGAGGGCCTGTCGGTCCATCCGTCTGTCACGCTCTGACCAACTTCCCGTTGGAATTTTTTTAAACGAAATTTTCCAGTCTTATATTAGTAGAGCTGTGTTTTTCAATCTTTTTTGAATTTACAGGTTGAAAAATTCTGGCGATTCTCTTGGTTCATAGACCGACAAAAAGTTTATAAATCAAAAGACTATGTAAGTTATATGATTTTCTCTATTTTGGTACCTATTTCCCTTCTCCATGAAATTGTGTTTTTATTATCGTGTAGAACTTTGCCTTTTTCCTTTTGCCGCCTACCCTCCGTGTAGGGCTTCGCCACCCCCTAGGGGTCCCGACCCACAGATTGAAAAACACTGTTATAGAGTGCAGATCGTTATTAATATTTATATATAGTAGCCTATATATAAAATTGCTATTAATTAATCAAAAATCATGAAAATTAATGTTTTGTTTCTTGGAGTAGTTGGTAGCGTGCCTACCTTCTATACCGAACGTCTCGGGTTCGGATCCCAGGCAGTCCGATAATTTTATTTAAGGCATTTGGATACCAAATGACTTAAATAAAAATGCCTGGACCCCCCCCAATTGATATATTAAACATACTGATTATCGTAAAAAGTCTTAAATGGCCTCAGTTGCCGAAAAGACTGTGTGAATGTGAGTGTGAATGAGAAAAAAGTGTGAATGTTTTAAAAAAAAAAATATTTTGTTTCGCATTTTCTCATTTTCTATAATTAATATTTATAAACAATATGTATTTAATTTAATTTATGATTATTAAAAAGAAAAAAAAATTATTAAATTAAAAATAAATCACCAGAATATCACTAAAATTTACAACGTTGCCAGGTTGTTGATACTTAATTTTAAGTCATACTTAAATTGGGCGGTGCAATTGGGCATAAAAGAGGTAGCTTCGCCACTGTTTACTACTTTCTCTTACCTATAAGTTAATAAAATAATATATAGAGAGAAAATATTGGTTTTATGTCAAAAATTCGACGTCGAGATTTGTGTCGAGATATATTTAGGTTCCACCAGTAGGCCTACGGTACATTAAAGATATAAAATTTATAAACATGGGAAAATATTTATATTTTATTATCATGGCAACCATTTCTCCTATCTTTCCTATGAAGTACAAGATTAAAGTGATCTTCAGAAGATTTCAAGGACAAAATGTGAATATACATTTTAAAGAGCGTGTAAAAAATAATTGATTTTTGAATTTTAATGGACGTCACCCCTTAACAATATGCAGATAGTTAAAACACATAAAATATTCCAGTCAGGGGCGTATATAAGGGGGGGCCGAGGAGGCCCGGCCCCCCCCCCCCCCCGAAATTTCCCAAACACATATACATATATAGGGATATACAGACATCAGCACAACAAATTTTTCCGCAGGACGGAAAACTTTGGTTCCGCAAAAAGAAAAAATGTTCCGCAAAAAATTTCGTGTGAAAAAAAATATAGTTTCTCAAAAAAATTTTCCGCAGAAAAATTTTTGAGTTCGGGCCCCCCCCCCCCCCGAAAAAATTTCTATATACGCCCCTGATTCCAGTTTCACTACAATGGAAGGTGATTTAGTAGTGCCTCAAACGGCTTAAAATTTAGAAAAATCGAATTTTTACAGTTTTTTTTTAAACTTTGGACATCCCTAATACAATTTTTCTGATCCCTGAATGAAATAACATATATTTACGATATTTTATAGTTCTTTGACTTTCTAAAAATCATTCATTCTTGAAAATATATAAACAAAATAGTTATCGAAGTTAGGATTCAGCGCTCTTCATATATCCAACTTGTAAGAACTTCTAAGGCATTTTTTTTCTAACACTCACACTTTTTCCCATTCACACACAGAGTCTTTTTGGCAACTTAGGCCATATAAGACTTTAAACGATACCCGTTATTATGAAAATATATATATTGGGGTCCTGGCATTTCTATTTAAGCCATTTGGTATCCAAATGGCTTAAATAAAATCATCGGACTGCCTCCCTGAGGCGTTAAAATAAGCTTTTGAACAAAATCGGCCAAAAAGGACCAGTACTTTACTGATGTACTTTTTTAGTTTTTTCGATTTTCTCAAAATCCACCCTAACGATTTTGATTCAAATTCAAAAATCAATTATTTTTTAGATGCCCTTTAAAATATATATTCTCATTTGCTCTCAAAATAGTTTGAAGCACACCCTACTCTTGTACTTCATGTGTATAAGACCAATGAAATTTTTTAAAAAATCTGGTGTGACTGGCGCACAGCACACAACTTTCTCTTACCTTCGGTAATCGAAAGTTGTGTTCTGTGCTTGTCACACCAGATTTTTTGTGTCGACATATATTTAGTTCCCGACAGTACGTAACATTTGGATTCAGATGTAAAATTTATAAGTATGGGAAAATATTTATATTTTGTTACCATGGCAACCATTTCTCCTATCTTCCCTATGAAATACAAGAGTAAAGTGGTCTTCAAACAATTTTGAGAGCAAAATCAGAATATACATTTGAAAGAGCATCTAAAAAATAAATGATTTTTGAATTTTAATCAAAATCGTTAGAGCGAATTTAGAGAAAATCGAAAAAACTGAAAAAGTACATCAGTAAAGTACTAGTACTCTTTGGTCGATTTTGATTAAAAGCTTATTTTCACGCCCTAGGAGGGTGCCTAACTTAAATATAAAATTTCAACCTCCTAGCTCAATTCCTTCATGCTTAAAATTGAACACACACAGACAGACACACAGACAGACAGACAGACAGACAGACAGACCATGTCGCGAAAAGCACTTTTTGGATTCAGGCGACCTCAAAACGTGAAGATCCATCAAAATCTCGACATCGAATTTTTGACATGAATCCAATACTTTCTCTCTAGATATATATATTACATATATACATAGGTAAGAGAAAGTAAAAATATTTATATGGCCAGGAAAGGAAAATGGAACCTTGAAACAAAGGCGGATCCAGAGGTGTTTCTCGGGGGAGGGGGGGTAATCTGGAGTGACTGGTCGCACAGCACACATTTTTTTCTTAATTTCGGTAATTTAAAGGCGCATTCTGTACTTGTTTGCCAGAATATAAATACAAATCAAATTTTTAAGTATTAATATTTAAAATTTTATATTCAAAATAAATTTTTTTTTTTTTCAAATCTCGGGGGGGGGGGATTACCCTTTTACCCCCCCCCCTCCCCCATGTATCCGCCCTTGCCTTGAAACAAAATCGTATGATGACAAGTCATTCAGAGATTAAAGGAAAAAAATTATCTTGACTTCGCCAGTTTAAATCTTAAACCGAAGATTATCCAAGACTCCGTGGCGCAACGGTAGCGCGTCTGACTCCAGATCAGAAGGTTGCGTGTTCAAATCACGTCGGGGTCAAATTTTTTTTTTTAATTATATATTAAGGGTATTGTAAATTATTTGTACCTAATAATAAATAAATGTATACCTAAATAGTAATTTCATGTTAACTTGTAATTTTTCTAATTTCATATTTGCATTCTTTTATATGTGTTTATATATAGATGATTCCAATTTCCTTTATTTGATGATTTATTATGAGCGATAAGTACCTTCAAAACATGGATAATTGAATTGTATTTTTGTTGGCTGCCTTTCGTCATTTCGCTTGATTATTACAATTTTTGACATTGGAAAGTAGTTCTTAAAATCCCTCAGTATTAAATTTAATGTCTTATTAGCTTTTGAACAAAATCGCCTTCTATTGTTTTTAATTTCAACGGACTAAACAATTTTTGTTCTTTTTAACACCAAATTTTTAGGCTATTTAAAAAAGAGAAATTATTCATTTCATATTCATTCATTTTCAAAATTTTAATGGGTTTTAAAATATTTAATCCAGCGAGAAAGTACGAATTAAATAATTATAAAAAAAAAAAAAAAAATAGCCCCCCGATGATGATCAATATTCTCTTCATAACAATTGGTAGATAATCCTTTCTACTTAGCGTATTTTTATTTTTTCCCTTTTGATCTCAAAATACTAGGGTTTTCTGGATTTCTCTCGTATGCTCACTAAAGAGCTTATAATTTTCGGACGTAATGAATAGCTTGGCTGATATTTGTGCCAAATAGGTCGTTTTGCCCCAAAAAAGCTGCAAAGGGCACGCGGCTCGCACCTGCCCTTCTACCCTCTCCCCACAGATAATCGCCTTCCCAAAAGCCCATAATAAGGCAAACAGAATTCAAATCCATAACGTGAAAAAGAGGCTCAAATACAAACTCTTATTCAGGGCCCTCTCTTTACCAGAGACGTATAATTAGGGCATTAAAGGGATAATAGACAAGGGGAGTGGGGCTTTGGGATTCAAATCAATTCTAGCAAATATTAGAATCCATAAAGTTGAATAATTTATTATTGGTCGTAATCAAATAAATATCAATCAATAATAATTAAGACATTATATATAATAAATGGGGAATGGGAAGCTGCTGGGGCCAAAATGCATTCATATTTAACTAAAGGCATTAAATTTGTATTAGAGGAAAGCAAGCAACCAAGATTTTCGAAATATAAATAAATTTTAAATTGTAAAAGCACAGATCAATTTATTTTCTAAGTTTACTTCCTTGTTAATGAAAAAATACATTTCTCTTAACTTTATGTGAAGGAATTGAGCTATGAGGCTGAAATTTTATATATAAGTTGAACACCTCCCGGAACCGGAAAAATAAGCTTTTAATCAAAATCGGCCAAAGAGTACTAGTACTTTACTGATGTACTTTTTCAGTTTTTTTCGATTTTCTCAAACTTCGCTGCAACGATTTTTATTAAAATTCAAAAATCAATTACTTTTTAGATGCTCTTTAAAATGTATATTCTCATTTTGCCATTGAATGTCGACATTTGGTTCTCCGATTCCAAAAAAATGGGTCCCGCAAATTGGTCTGTGTCTGTCAGTCTGTCTGTCTGTGTGGACATTTTTAAGCATGAAGGAAATGAGCTAGAAGGTTGAAATTTTATACTTAAGCTAGGTAGGCATCCTCTTGAAGCGTGAAAATAAGCTTTTGAACAAAATCGGACAAAAAGTACTAGTACTTTACTGATGTACTTTTTCAGTTGTTTTTTTTTTTTTCAATTTTCTCAAAATTCACTCCAACGATTTTAATTAAAATTCATAAATTAATTATTTTTTACATGCTCTTTAAAATGTTAATTCTCATTTTACCCTTGAAGTCTTTTGAAGTACATTTTATTTTATAATAGAAAAGTCAAATATTTCTTTTACAGTTGAAAAGATTTTGATTTTAATATTACATATCAAAAATTTTTCAACAACTGTAAAAGAAATATTTAATATGTAAAATTATGTCTAATTATATTCTTCTCTAATAATAATAATATCTTAAAATTTGTAGACCTGAGGATGGCGTTCTAGGCGAAACTGAACATTGCGCATCAGTTGTCTCTGAAAATAAAAAAGATTCTGAATAAAGAGAAAAAATTTTTCTAATTTTTTTTTTTTTACTACGTACTACAACATCTGAGACGTAGACTATATAAAATATCCTAATAACTTCTTGTTTCTATCAATCAATTTTTCTTATCATTTTCACAAAATCTTTACCAAAGTAGAAAAAGTTACGTGTTCTTAGTTACACCAATTTTTTTGTGGAAATACGTATTGTATAATGATGTCATATACGATTTTCTTTTTTGAAAAATTAAAACGAATGAAAAATAGTCTATTTGTGTCTGATATGGGTGTTAATAGTGCCCAAAAGAGCGTGTTAAGAAGCTAAAGAAGAAAGGCGAGTGTAAGTGGAGTCGAGTGTGAAATAGAGAGTGATCTATCTCTGCTTGTTTGTAGGAGAGGGGGAGGCTTTTGTGCAATTTTGGGAGGAACATTTTTTTTTTCTAAAAGACCGCCAAATCGCCAGCTGCCCGTCTCTTGACGAAAGAGAGTAAGGAATTTAACGCCATATTAAAAGCGAGACCACCGATCGTTGGGTGACCACTTTTACGAATGACCGCATCCAAGTTTAAAAAAAAACGGAGACATATGTCTCTTGAATTAAAGAGACAAGTTGTTGTTGTTGTTATTGTCGTTGTTGGCCATTCATAAGACACACTTTTCGAGTACCCAGAGGAGGGCCTTTAGTTCCTAAAAGGTAGAAGGAAAAAAAAGATTTTTTTCTTGACTTCTCTGACTTTTTGGATTTCATTCATGATGATGATTATGCAATAACAAAACATTTCTAGAATCTCTAGGTGGGGAGTTTTAATAAATTTATCTTAAAAAAAAAAAAATCTGTTATAAGTACAAGAGTAACTAATAATTGAATTTTCATCAAAGTCGTTAGAGCAAATTGAAAAATACTTAAAAAATCTGTCCCACCAGATTTTTCATGTATTTAGTTTCCGACAGTAGGGTTCAATTGAATTCAAGATGGAAAATTTATAAACGCGGAAAATATTTATATTTTGTTACCATGGCAACCATTTCTCCTTTCTTTCCTATGGAGTACAAAAGTAAAGTGGTCTTCAGAAGATTTCAATGACAAAATGAGAATATACATTTTAAAGAGCATCTAAAAAATAATTATTTTTTGAATTAAAAAAAATAGTTGGAGCGAATTTTGAGAAAATCCAAAAAAACTGAAAAACTACATCTGTAAAGTACTAATACTCTTTGGTCGATTTTGTTCAAAAGCTTCGTGTCACGTCCCAGGGGGGGTGCCTATCTTAAATATAAAATTTCAACCTCCTGTCTCTTTTCGTTCTTGAGATATTTTGATCACATACACACACTCACACACACAGAGACAGACAGGCAGACAGACCATGTCGCGAAAACCACTTTTTTGGATTCAGGGGACCTCAAAACGTGTAATTCATCAAAATCTCGACATCGAATTTTTGACATGAATCCAATACTTTCTCACTATACATATATATAGGTAAGAGAAAGTAAAAGTAAGCCTACATATGAAAGTGCTTGACAGTAGATAAATTTTATTTAAAAGCTTATTTCCGCACCTCTGGTGGATATTTATATTTTTTCGTTTTATATTTTTTTCGAATTAAGGACTCTCATAACGTAGATTTCCCCCCAAAATCTCGACGCCTTTTATATACTACCTCTTACCTATATAATGTTGAGAAAATCGAAAAAAAGATTAAAAATATACATCAAAAAGTAAAATATATTAGTAGAAGTTAAATATGCCGGGACAGATCGCTAAGGTTTTTGGAATAAAATACACCAGCGGTTGCTTTCTACATTAAAATAATTTATTTTGCAAATATTTCGGATTGCCCATGCAATAAAACTTGCGTGCGCCAAGCGGGTCACTATGAAAAACTGTTTTTAGTTGTAAAAACGAATTTTAACCAATTGAATCAGGTACTTACATGCATAGTTTTTTTCTCAGTGGCTTGCATACCAAAAACGTCCTCTCTAATTGAGAATGGCCTCTCATATTGAAATTTTAACGTTTAAAACACGCTCCACATATGTATAATTTGATGCACTGAAGATGGATTGCGTAGGCAATCCGAAATATTTGCAAAATAAATTATTTCAATTTGGAAAGCAACCGCTGGTGTATTTTTCTCCAAAAACCTTAGTAAAATATATTAATCTTTGAGCTATTTTGTTCAAAATCTTATTTTTTATTTGTTTAAAGTCCTTTTCGGCATCTAAGTCCATTTACACCCCATTCCTATTTATTACAAATGATTGGTAGTCATTTCAAATGAAATAAATTTTTCTCCCTTAGGACGGGAAGGGAATCTGGTCACGTGCCTTTATATAAGTTTAACTACGATAATAAAATATAATAAATTAATAAGAAAAAATAATTTAAATTTTTAGGTAAGTTTTGTAATATTTGTTAAAAAACGTGGGTATTTTGTCTTCTATAAATCTCCTAATTTTCTAAGGATGATTAAAATATAAATAAAGGCGTAATTAACACCAAAAATAGCGTCAATGTGCTAATCCTTTGCTTTAGTGGGTGTGTAATTCCACAGAGGAATGCAATGTAATTCTTTTAAAAGCTAATCTGGTCTCAGAGTCGGAACAAGCTTTTAATAGCTCTGCGTGTGATCGATTAAAGCCCTTAAAGGGTTCCAGCGACACATGGCCAATCCCATTATCGGTCCTAGGCCCATTTTATCCCATTTGGCCCATTGCACCTTCTTCCCAGGCTCAATCAATAGGGCGGGTCAGGGCAAGTGACCTAACTAAAATATCTTCTGGTTTTAGCTATTATCCAATCCAAGCATCACAAATTTAATAAAAATAAATAAAAATAAAAACAGGGAATTTAGAAATTTTTATTTTTGCAAAACAAATGATCGGGACATAATTTATTATACTTTTTACTTTTTTCCTACCCTATATATTCTTGTTCATGTAGGCTTAATATTAAGATATTGGAAAGCCCTCGGGCTTAGTGTAGTGGCTAACTTTGGATACCAAATGGCTTAAATAAAATAAATGCTTGGACTCCAAACAAGAGTGGATCCAGAGGTGTTTCACGGTGGATGAGGGGGGTAATCTGGTGTGACTAGTCGCACAGCACACAATTTTTTTCTCAATTTCGGTAATTTAAAGGCGCATTCTGTACTTGTTTGCCAGAATATAAATACTAGGGTCCGACCGAAACAAGATTTTCAGCCGAAACCGAAACCGAATATTCGGCCTCAACCTTAGTTTCGGCCGAAACCGTAACCGAAACCGAAACTTGTATTTCCTATAAAATTTTTTTTCATTTTACCTTTTTTTTTTTTTGAATTTTTTTTTCCCTCCCGTGAAAATCATTTTACCTTTTTTTAGGGAGACTAAATTTTTTTTCTCCCTCAAGTGCAAATTATTTGACCTTTTTGTTTTTTTTTTGCATGCGAGTCTCATCCCATTTTTTCAGACTCTGGTTTCGGTCGGCCGAAAGGTTCGGCCACTTTTTGGCCGAAACCGAAACTACGGCCGAAACCATGATTTTTGGCCGAAACTGGCCGAAACCGTAACCGAAACCGAATATTCGGTCGGTTCCTAATAAATACAAATCAAGTTTTTAAGTATTAATTTTTAAAATTTTTCATTCAAAATAAATTTTGTTTCGAAAAAAGTTTTTTTTTTTTTCAAATCTCGGGGGGGGGAATTACCCCCTTTACCCCCCCCCCTCCTTAAATCCGCCCTTGACTCCAAATAAATATATGTTATTAAATAACGGTTATCGTATAAAGTCTTATATGGCCTGAGTTGCCGGGAAGACTGTGTGCAGGTGCGTGCGTGTGAATGTGAGTGTGAAAGGAAAAAAGTGAGTGTTTTTTTAAAAGAGAAAAAAAAAACAACTAAATATGTGTCGATACAAAAAATCTGGTGTGACAAGCACAGAACACAACTTTCGATTACCGAGAGTAAGAGAAAGTTGTGTGCTGAGCGTCCATTCACACCAGATTTTTTTTGTAAAAATGAAAAGTCCAGAATAAAACAGTTTAACATTTTTAAATTTTTCTCTCTCATATTTTTTTTACTTTCTCTTACCCTATACGTATATGAAATATATAGGCCTAGAGAGAAAGTATTTGATTCATGTCAAAAATCGTTTTGATGGATATACATATTTTGAGGTTCCCTGAATCCAAAAATGTGGTTTCGCGACATGGCCTGTCGGGGTGGGTCTGTGTGTGTGTCAAAATATCTCAGGAACTAAAAGAGCTACGAGGTTGAAATTTTTTAATTACGTTAGGGCACCCACCAAAGAAGTGAAAATAATATTTTGAACAAAATCGGCCAAAAAGTACTAGTACTTTACTGATGTACTTTTTCAGATTTTTTTGATTTTATCAAAAATTCGCTCCAACGATTTTGTTTAAAATTCATAAATGAACTATTTTTTAGATTCTCTTTAAAAAGTATATCAGTGAAAGTTTTCGTGGAAATCGTTTGGAGTACACTTTACTGATGTGGACGATTCCTTGCTCAGCTAGGGGCCATGGGACGTTTGTTTGGCCCACCAACAAAAAACATACAAATCGTTAAATATAACATAGCCCGAATTAAGGTCTTCATTGAATATTAATATCTTATTCAAATAAATATAGATCTCGAAAATTATTAAACTACCCGGAACAGATTTTTTAAGTAAAATTTAATCGGTTGCCACGTCTGACTAGAGTTTGGGAAATTTTACTAAGGCTTGTTTGTTCATAATCCATTATAATATTTCATGATAAGCCTTGTCTTTAGGGCAGCTGGTCCCATTCAGTCCCTGACCCTAGGGGGTGGGGGTGAGAGTTTGCTGCTGAGTTGGTCCATTTAGTCATTAATATCAATTTGCCTTGGTTGCTTATTTTTGCATTGACTCTCGCATTTAATAGACTGTATTTGAATGGGAGGCCTAGAGATAAAAGTGGAGAAGATGCTTTTGGACCAATTGGTTCCGCTTGGGAGGCGTTTCCATGTTTTGCGAGTTTTTCTTTGATTTCCAGCACGTGTTGCTCCTCTGATTGTATGCCGCCTTTTTTTCATTCTCTCTCAAGAGGCTTCTTTTCTATTCAATAACAGATCATGAAAACATCCATAATGTGGAGTTGTTATGTCATATCTGTTAGAAAAATACCGCCTTTGAATTTTTATTTTTGTTGGGTGCATGAGTCACAATTTTAAATTTGATTAGTGTCAAAATTCAAGTCTTTGGACTCGTTAAGAATGTAATTTTATTTAAAATGAAGGG
>JAKCPI010021729.1:0-18124 GCA_023213315.1 Euborellia annulipes
TTGAGACCTTCAGATCTCAAGACAATTTTTTTGGGGCTTCTGCGCAAGATTTGCATTGAGGAGAGGCAGGCATCAATCAGTCCTCTAAACAATCTAGTACGCTTGAGACCAAGCTGCAAGACACGCTATGCGACTGAGACGGTGGAGGGGGAAGAACCTCCCTCCAGCTTCTCTAACTCTCTCACAAAAGATCTAATATATCAAATAATGTTTCTGTTCAGATTAGTCGACTGAAAATTCCCTCTAGTCTCAGAACCAACCAGCACAAGTCAATTGGTGTTTATATTTATTTGCTACATTCAAGATTATTTCAAAATATAAATAGATTTTCAAGAGGAAGTTTATTTTGCTTATTAGTGAAAAAAAATGAAAGAAAGCTAATTAAAATAAAAACTAACTAATTATAATTTCATTTATTTTCCCTCCTTGCTGACATTTCGGTCCTGATTAGGACTTTCTTCAGAGCTATTCAGAGCGAATTCACAATAGCTATGAAGATGGCCCTAAACAGGAACTGTTGTCGTTTCGGCCCTGGTTAGGACCATCATCAGAGCTATTGTAGATTGTAAATAACTCTGAAGATGGTCCTAAACAGGACCGAAACGCCATCGATGAGGAGAAATAAATGAAATTATAATTAGCTAATCTTACTTTTTTTATTCTCATTCTACTTCATCAATACAACCAGCTATAAAAAACTTCAAATACTAAAGAAATATATAATTTGTAAAATGAACGAATAAATAATTGAAAAAAAAAAAAAATGAGGACATTAGAGCAGAGGTGTAAGAGAGGGGAGCATTAAAAAATATCTACAAAATTTTTTCCCCTTAAAAAATTTTAGAATCAAAATATTAAGTTTTAATAAAATTATTATATTTTATAAAATGGAGGGTGTAGGCGAGCAAGTTTCTTTACAAAATTAAAATTAATTATGAATATAGTAAAAAAGCCTACCTATTTTTCAATTCAGTTGCAAGTGATTGTTGTTCACCCTGTGGCCCATAAAATCTCCCAGCACGCAAACGACGCAACAACCAACGAACGGGTTATATACTCGCGATCATTTCGTTATATATATATTTTTTTTTATCTTCCTCCGCCGTCGAAAAGTGTGAAGAAATTATATTTTATTATTTTATTTGTCTTCCTGTAATAAAACAAAAACAAAATTTGTCAGACAATAAAAAAAAAGAGGTTAAAAAACAAATTTGAATATTCTAAATAAAATGTAAATATCTTTTTTTTTTTTAAATTAAAAATTCAAATGTTAGTGAATTGATAGGGAAAGTCAAAGAGCATCGAATAGGCAACCGGCTTATCAAAAAATTGATGCAAATAGTATAAGATAAAGGCAATTACATCATACACGATGGGCGTGGGGGGGGGGGGGGGGGGGGGGGGGGGGGTGTGTGTGTGTGTTGGGGTCACATCTAAATTGATCCAATGAAAAAGATGGATGACTTAATCAATCTTTGTTGAAACCTAGCGATTAAACCGAAAGAGAGAGAACGAAAGAAAAAAGATAATCTACCATTTGCTAATAAGCACTCTTTCTTTCAGTTGGCTTGTTGGTGTAATAAAAAATAATTTTGAAAAATTATTATTCCATTTTGATATTCCTATCTATTAATATAGGCCTAAATAGAGTATTATAATAAAGCTGAAAAAAATGTGCACGCACAAAAAAAACGCCATTTTTACTTTCTCTTATCTCTATATATGTTAATGTATAGAGAGAGAAAGTATTGGATTCATATCAAAAATTCGATGTCGAGATTTTGACGGATATACAGGTTTTGAGGTCCACTGAATCCAAAAAAGTGGTTTTCGCGACATGTCTGTCTGTCTGTGTTCAATTTTAAGCATGAAGGAATTGAGCTACGAGGTTGAAATTTTTTATTTAAGTTAGGCACTCCCCTGAAGCGTGGAAATAAGCTTTTAAACAAAATCAACCAAAGAGTAGTACTAGCACTTTACTGTAGCACTTTTTCAGTTTTTTTTTTTTTGTTTTTTAAATTCGCTCCAACGATTTTGATTAAAATTCAAAAATCAATTATTTTTAGATGCTCTTTGAAATGTATATTCTCATTTTGAAGGAGGTATATAGCTGAGTGTTGATAATCAAATAGGAAGAAATAAAATGAGCAAGCAGCTAGTTATATTTCAATTTATTAATAAACCAGGGCCGACGTTTCGGTCACATATGGGACCATCCTCAGGGCCAGGTTAATGTCTGAAAATACAAATAATCCTCGCCAAGTTATATTGGGCAAACACAATTGCATGTAGCTTAATCATGACAATGCCTCAAATTATGTTGTTATCATACCATGGACAGAGAGTGAATTCTCATTTTGCCATTGAAATCTTCTGAAGACCACTTCACTCTGGTACTTAATAGGAAGAATAGGAGAAATGGTTGCCATGGTAACAAAGTATAAATATTTCCCATACTTATAAATTTATAAACGTCGGCCCAATAAAATATTTAAAGAAGAAAATTTGGCTATCAGTCTCAGCTTTTGCAGCCCTTCGATGATACCACTCAAAAATCACAACAGCAATACCAAATGAATGAAGTAAAAGTGGTTTCTAATAGCATTTGTGGCAACATCAGATTATATAATAATTCTCCCTTTGCTATTAAAAAGTGTTTTTTTTTTTTTTTTTTCTTTCAAGGGAAGTTTAATCTAACGACATTTAGGGGAGATTATTTTTTTTCATCCCAAATTTGATACCATTTCTATTCAGATGAAATCTCTTCGGTCCAGATGTAACCGGAAAGGAAATTCAATTTTGATTCAAAAACATTTCTATATTATTTGAAAATTCTGATCACACACATAGACATTTATATATAGGCTTGCATATGGTGCAAATGTTCTTTTCCTAAGCCGATTTATCATATAATTTTATTTCATCTAAATTTTTTTTTTTTTTGAGATTTAGATTTTTATAATCTAAACATTGGTCCTTGTCCATGAAAAAAACACAAATCTAATAAATAGAAAAATTTATATCAATAAAAAAAAAAAAAAAATCTGGCCGTACAGCAGACAATTTCCTACATTCCGTAAATGAAAGTTGTGTTCTGTGCTTGACAGATTTTTGTGTCATCAAAAGTAGATTATAGTAGTACATTAGTAGTCAAGATGTAATATTTCCAAACAGAAAAATATTATATATTTTGTTACCATCGCAACCTCATATCTTTCCTATGAAGTACAAGAGTAAAGTGGTCTTCAAACAATATTGAGGGCAAATGAGAATATACATTTTAAAGAGCATCTAAAAAAATAATTGATTTTTGAATTTTATTCAAAATAGATAAAGCGAATTTTGAGAGCATCAAAAAAAAAAACTGAAAAGTACATCAGTAAAGTACTAGTACTCTTTGGCAATTTTGTTCAAAAGTTTTGTGTCACGTGCCAGGGGGTACCGAACTTAAATTTAAAATTTCAACCTCCTCTTTTCGTTCTTGAGATATTTTGTTCATAGACAGCGAAACCATGTTGCGAAAACCACTTTTTTGGACTCAAAACGTGTATATCCATCAAAATCTCGACATAGAATTTTTGAAATGAATCCAATACTTTCTCTATTTATATAGTCTACATCAGTGATTCCCAACCTGGGGGGCGATCGCCCCCAAGGGGGTGGGCGATTTGGGTTATCAGGGGGGCAATAAATAAGGGAGGTGGGGGGGGGGCGATGAGTATTTATAGGGGAAAAAATGATTAGAGTTTACTAAAATTAAAAAAAAAAAAATCAAAAAGAAAATCTCCTCCTTTAGAAGATGGCCATTATAAAAGAGGACAAAAAATTGTCATAAAAATAAAAAAGTCTGAAGATAATTCCAATTTAGAATCGAAACGTCACTTTTGTTTTCATTAAATTAAGATTTACCGCTAAAAAAGATCCATTTTTGTTTTCTTCATAAAAATAAAATTATTATATTAGATTTTTTAAAGATTTGGGTAGAGATAAATGAAATGGGGCGATAGGCTACAAAAGGTTGGGAGCCAGTGGTCTACATATATAGGTAAGAGAAAGTAAAAAATATCTACTTTTGCGTATATATTTGAATTTTATTCAAAAGCTTATTTTCCCTTGTCAGGAGAGTACCTAACTTGAATTCCCTATAAAATTTCAACCTCAAAGCTCATTTTCTTCCTATTTTGATCACAAGCTGACAGACCTTAGCGGAACCCACTTTTTTCAAAAAAAAAAAAATCGATAAGCAAAAAACAAACTTTCAATTACCGAAGTTAAGAGAAAGTTATGTGCAGTGCGATCAATCACACCAGATTTTTCATTATAAATATCTTTTACAATTGTTGAATTCAAAATTTATTTAGGGTATTTTTAGTAAAAAAAAAAAAGTTCACTGTGGAATTGGTAAAACTTTTTTTTTTTAATTAAAAATATTTTGTTTTTTTTGGTAAGAGAATTTCAATTAAATTATTTTTTACCCCTTTTATATACAAATTTCCCGGATTTTTATACAGGAATAGGAAAAAAATTACAATTGAATTTCATTAAATTTATTGAATAGGTCTTTTTTTTTTAATTATTTTTTTACTCTAATCCCTATTCATTGAGTATAAAAATTATAATGTCGATATTAGATAATAAATATAGGATTATTGAATAAGTTACACTACTGTCATATTACTATCCATTAGTTTTTTTTTTTTTTTTTTAACACTCACACTTTTTTCCATTCACATAGACACATACACACAGTCTTTTCAGACAACTCAGGCTATATAAGACTTTTGACGATACCCGTTATTTATGAATACTATATGTATTTGGGGTCCAGGCATTTTTTATTTAAGCCATTTGGTATCCAAATGGCTTAAGGTGCGCGTCTCGAAAAGCCGTTAGAAGACGATTTACTACCGAGTTACTCTAGGCGGCAAGAGATGGCGTTAGTTTTTCCCATAAGGATACAAGGGATTTATTCCATTTCATTGGAAAGATTCCAGCTAATTAATTAAGGGTAAAAAATTAATTATTTTTTAACACAATGATTACTAATTTAATTATCTACAAGATATAGAGCGAATTTTTTAAAAATATCTTTTATTTAATGCGATTAATCTAAAAAAAAAATTTATTTTTTCGAAAATCAAAAAAAGGGCTTCTATGAGTTGTAGATATTTTAAACAGCTTTAAATTAAAAAACAATTTGAGGTCGATAGCTTCAAAATTGTGGCCGCTGGAATCTCCCAAAATTAGCACACCGAGACGCGCACCTTAAATAAAATCATCGGACTGCCTGGAATCCCAACCCGCGACCCTTGGTATAGAATACAAGCACGCTATCAACCACACCAAGCCCGAGGGCTTTGTTGAGTGTTGTGTCTAGCCTCTATAATTGCAATTTTTTTTTTGCGGGATTTATAATAAAAAGAAACATACAATTTCTAAAATTTGATATAACCATCATAATCAGATAAAAAAAAGTCGGCCCCGTCACTTATATTTTCTATATCATCTGTTTCATTTCTAAATTATAACTCAACATCCGTCTGTCCGTCTGTTTGTCTCGCTTCACGCGTCACGAAAAAAAAGTATAATAATAATAATATATTAATTTTATAAATATTAATATTTGATTTGTATTTGCAACCACAAAGGAACATTGCAATGTTAGAAAAAAAAAAATTTCCCTCAAAAATAATGTTTTTAAATGTCACGTGGTTTTATTTCTGCGGTTTTTTTTTTTTGACCGAGTAAATGTTTAATTTTATTATTATTATTAGGGTAAGAAAAATTATATATCAATAACTAAATGGAAATAAGTTATATTATTATATATTTCGAATAGAAATAAATATACAGTTTAGGTTTTGAAAAAATTTTTTATATTAATAAAAGATCTGTTCTGATCACAACACACAACTTTCTGCGATAATAGAATATGAAGTGTTTTCAAATCGAATGGTTGAGCGAAAATTAAAGTAAAAAAGATTAAGAATAATCAAAATTTGTGAATTTATTCTGGTGAGATTAAGGAGGCATAGGGGCTTTAGTATCTAACAGTGGGGTGGCGTAACGTTTTTAGTTGGACCCCCGCATCCGATTTTTTTGGGCCCCATATTAGACCATACAAAAAATATTTTTCAAAAAATACCGTATATCCCTGAAGACCGAGAGCTTCGGGCCCTCTCAAATGAATTCAAAGTTTTCATAAAAATTTCTTTTGATCTAAATTTTTCCGTTCTTCAATAGCCGCGGGGAAACCTCGAGGGTGAAGGTGGCTGTGATTGATATAGGGCCTATATTTGAATAACGCCAGAAGGTGGCAAAAAAATTTAAATAAATATATATATGACATAGTGAAATTTGAATAATTCTTACTTTCCCCTTTTATACTTTGCTTTAGGACATGTAAAAATATTTAATTAATCATCTTTTTAACCTTTGGGCCTACGGGCTTGGCGTAGTTGGTAGCGTGCCTACCCTCTATACCGAACGTTGCGGGTTCGGACCCCAGGCAGTCCGATGACTTTATTTAAGCCATTTCGATACCAAATGGCTTAAATAGAAATGCCTGGACCCCCAACATGATATTATAAATCAATAACGGTTATCGACAAAGTCTTATATGGTCTAAGTTGCCGAAAAGACTGTGTGAATTGTGCGTGTGAGTGTGAATGAGAGAAAAGTGTGAGTGTTAAAAAAAAAAAATCTTTTTAATATGCGGAAAAAGAATATACATTTAGAATGAGAGAATATTCGTGTTTTTTTTTTAATCAACTTTATACTTTCTCTTAACTATGTATATATGTAAATATATAGAGAGAAAGTATTGAATTCATGTCAAAAATTCGATGTCGAGATTTTAATGGAGTTCTTCACGTTTTGAGGTCCCCTGAATTACAAAAAAAATGGTTTTCGCGACATGGTCTGTCTGTGTGTCTGTGGGGGACAAAATATGTCAAGAGGACGAAAAGGGCCATCGAGGTTGAAATTTCATATTTAAGTTAGGCATCCCCCTGGGACGTGACACGAAGCTTTTGATCAAAATTGACCAAAAAGTACTAGTACTTTACTGATGTAATTTTTCGCTCCAAAAAATTCAAATTTTTTACATGCTCTTTAAAATGTATATTCTCATTTTGCACTTGAAATCTTATAAAGACGGGAGGGAGAAGTGGACACAAAAAATCTGGTGTGACAAGTAAGCACAGAACACAAATTTCGATTACCGAAGGTTAGAGACTAAATATACCTGGTATCTCGACACAAAAAAAGACAAGCACGGTACACAACTTTCTCTTACCATTCGGTGTGCCCTGCGTCAATCACACCAGATTTTTTTAAATTTTAAAGCTTAAAGCCTCTATAAAGAAAAATAAGTAAGTCCCCTCTTTTGATCACCCTGTGACAAGTGCATTGGAAGGGCTAGGAGTGCCTGGCAAGCAAGCAGGCCATATAAATTAATCTATTTATGTATATGTATGTGTGTTTGAGGCAATAAAAAGGTTTTTGGCACGCGATGCCAGGGCGTGAGCTCGTTATCGTTAACGTTAGTGCGCAGAGCGGTCTCCAGCGCCACCTGTGGCCCTCCGCCATTGGCCAATGGCTGCCCTCGACGTTAATTAGCCAATCACACCTCTCTCTCTCTTTCCCCTCTTTTAATATAACCTAACATTTAACACCGCATACAACCTAAATGTATTTTATATAAAAAAAGGTCTTTTAATCTAATAATTTTCCAAGACAAAAGAATCCTTTCATTTTTTAACCACCTAGTGGAGAAAGTTTTTTTATTTAATTGAAAGGGTATTTTCATTTTAAATGAAGGAATTAGCCGCGAAGCCCGCCTTTGACTAGGAGCCCCCCCCCTCAGCTGGCTCGGGCCCGCCTGCAGCGGACCCTCGCCTTTTCTTTATTGGACGATGTTATGCACGAAGGAACCAAGCGCCATTAACCTAAATCTGAGAGAAAGGGCATTTCATTTGCACAATTGTAAACAAAACCAATGAGAATCACTTTTTTCTTGTTTTATACAAAAAAAGTGCGGACAGAGTAATAATGTTGTGATTTAAATAAAGAGGTAGATTTTCTTTTTCCATACAAGATAGCGGTCTTATCTCAATTTCGATGATAATGGCGCTTGGTTCCTTTATGCATAACATCTTCATGGGAGGAAGGAGGTAAACAAAATAAAAAAACAAAAAAAAGAAGGAATAGGACGAAAATATCGACCTAAAAGGTCCAAATATAAAAAGGTCGATTCATCGGGAAGTTGTCTAAAATAGAGGTGACAACAACAGTCAGAAGGACAGGAGTAAAAAAAAAGAAATAAAAGAAAAAGAGAAGTCAAGAGAAGAAAAAAAAGAACCCCCAAAAAAACTCATTATCGGATAAAAAATATTGGGGGGGGGCAAACGTTTTTTTCTTAAAATTGGCTTACTAATAGGTATCTCAAATTTAGAACAATATAAAATTTAAAAAGGATCAGAGCCGTTGGGGGAGGAGGGGGCAAATGACCTACCCTCCCCCCCCACCTCGATCTCAAATGGTGCTACTGATCAAAATATACAGGGCGCCTGGAAATAACAGGTACCTAGAAAAGGAGATGATTCAACATAAGACTTTTTTTTCTCTATAAACTTAATATGCCCAGACGCTTCGTTTTCAAGATACAGGGGGTCAAAGTTGAATTTTTTTGTTTTGTTTTTGCTAATATCTCGAGAACTTTGACCCCCTATATCTTGAAAACGCAGCGTCTGGACATATTAAGTTTATAGGAAAAAAAAGTCTTATTTTTTCATGAAGAATCATCTTCTTTTCTAGGTACCTGTTATTTCCGGGCACCCTGTATATATTTTTTTAGAAATAAGAAAATTTTCAATAATTGTATACGAGGATGTATTCTACATTAATTAGATATTCATGTATATGTAGCATTCTAAGTATAAAATTTGTCAAAACTTCATAACTAGCTACGAATTTCTTGAAATTTTTTCTGTGATTTTAGGTCAAAATTAAGATTCCTTAATTAATAATTTTCGAAAAGCCGTTTTCCAAAATTTCCCCCCCCAAAAAAAATTGTTCTCTGGTTCCACCCCAGCCCTTTATATCCGGTTTAAGTAAAATAGAAATAAAAAAAAAAAACACTAAGATTTTGGAACACCCTATTTTAACCGTAATTTATAAAACATTTATGTGATTAATTTTTTTTTTTTTTTTGATGAGATAATTATTTATAAAGTTGTTGGTGATTTTTTTTTTTTAAATAAAAAATAACTTTTATATATTTAAAAAAAAACAAAAAAAAAAAAAAAAAAAAAACACTCAAATTGATGATTTTTAAATGAAGGAAGTGAGAAAAATAAAATTAATTATATGGCTTAATCAAGTTTGAAATCGTGTATTTCTAAATCGTCGATAAAAAAAAAACGAGTGAGGAAGAAGAAGAAGAGATACGATTAGCATAATTCATGTTTTGATGGATAATCCAAGAATTATGCGATAATATATTAGGAAATTAGAAGCGTGAAATTCTTAAAGAGTGAAGGTCAGAATAATCATTTCACGAAAGAAAAAAAAGAGAGTAAATATGAGGCAATATTTGTAGTCAAGTGATTTAATTTTATAATACAGTAGTAGCGCAGGAAATGAGGATACTTTGTGTTTTGTATACATGAGCTCATTTATAGTGTTGAATAAATTTTCGTTTGGTAGGCAACCAAAAGATTATTAATAATAAAATAAATCAGGTGTGACCGGTCGAACAGCACACAACTTTCTCTTACTGGAGGTAAGAGAAAGTTGTGAACGTTACTGAAGGTAGGAGAAGAAGAGAGTTGTGGTCTGTGCTTGTCACACCAGATTTTTCGAGTCGACATATAGGCCTATTTCTCATTACACTGTTTTCGGCAACTCAGGCCATATAAGCTTTGACGATAACCGTTATGAATATATATTATCTAGGGTCCAGGCATTCTTATTTAAGCCATTTGGTATCCAATTGGCTTAAATAAAATCATGGACTACCTGGGGTCGAACCCGACGTTTGGTATACGAGGTTAACTAACCCTAACAAGCCCGAGGGCTCGACATATATTTACTTCGGACCGATATATTAAAATTCAAGAGGTAAAATTTATAAGTATGGGAAATAGCCCTCGTGGCTTGGTGTCAAGGGCGGATACAGAGGGGGGGGGGGGGTAAAGGGGGTAATTATCCCCCTGAGACTTGAAAAAAATACTTTTTTTTTCGAAAAAAAATTTATTTTTCACGTGAAATTTTAAAAATTAATATTAAAAATTTGATTTGTATTTATATTCTGGCAAACAAGTACAGAATGCGCCTTTAAATTACTGAAATTAAGAAAAAATAGTGTGCTCTGCGACGAGTCACTCCAAATTACCCCCCCCCCCCCCCGAGAAACACCTCTGGATCCGCCCTTGCTTGGTGTAGGGGTTAGCGTGCTAATCTCGTATACCAAACGTCGCGGGTTCGGACCCAGGCAGTCCGATGATTTTATTTAAGACATTTGGATACCAAATGGCTTAAATAAGAATGCCTGGACCCTAAATAATATATATTCATAACGGTTATCGTAAATGTCTTACATGGCCTGAGTTGCCGAAAAGACAGTGTGAATGTGTGTGTGAGTGTGAGTGTGAATGAGAAAAAAGTGTGTTAAAAAAAAAAAAATATGGGAAATATTTATATTTTGTTACCATTTCTCCTATCATTCCTATGAAGGACAAGAGTAAAGTGTGTTTCAAACAATTTTGAGGGCAAAATGAGAATATACATTTCAAAGAGAATCTAAAAAATAATTGATTTTTGTATTTTAATCAAAATCCTTGGGGCGAATTTGAGAAAATCAGAAAAAAATGTGAAAAAGTGCATCAGTAAAGTACTAGTACTCTTTGATCGATTTTGTTCAAAAGCTTCGTGTCACGTCCCATGGGGGTGCCTAACTTAAATATATAAAATTTCAACCTCGTAGCTCAATTCCTTCATGCTTAAAATTGAACACCCATCCCAGACCATGTTGCGAAAACCACTTTTTTGGATTCAGGGGACCTCAAAACGTGAAGATCCATCAATATCTCGACATCGAATTTTTGACATGAATCCAATACTTTCTCTCTATATATATATTACATATATACATAGGTAAGAGAAAGTAATAGTGTGCTGTGCGACGAGTCACACCAGATTACCCTCCCCCCCCCCCCCCCGAGAAACACCTCTGGATCCGCCCTTGATCGAAAGGCAATTTTTTTTGTTAATCCTTAACGATTCTTCCAGAGTACAACGAGGGATAAAAAAAAACCCTCACTTTCTAATGATACTCCTTTAGAGCTTTTTATAAAATTTAGTTGTTATTTTAAATTAGTATTTTATCCTTCATCGTTATTTTTTTTTTTTTTTTTCTATAATAGATCTATAAAACTTGCGTTATAGGATGTTCTAAAATATATAATTTTTTTTTTTTAATATAATCCCGCTTGATAATTACAAACAAGATAATTTATATAAATATATTTTTTGAAGCCTTCCATTAAGTTATACTAAAATTTATCCCTGAAACAATTTAATCGATTTAAATTTATGGGCGGCGGTGTGTGAGAAGAGTCACGGCTCAGGGGATAATTACGAGTGAGAGGCTATCGTCTATTTGCATACTCGCCTCCAATTATATCGAGCCTCTCGAGCTTTTTTTTTTTCGTTGGGTTAATCGAAATCCGCCCCCCGGGGCTTTCTCTCTCACGAGGCGTAAGCTAATCACTCAATTACCTGAGGAGGAGAGCGTTTCGGTTTATCTTTTTTTTCTCTCTCTCGCTTCTTCTTCTTGTCAAAGAAGCGTTTGTTTTATGTGTGATGTGGCCAGCAAACTGACTGACTGACACTTGTTATTATAATAGTCTGGCTGGTAAAATTATACTCACCAACAACTTGTTACCATTTTAATATGTGAATGATTTATTCATTTATTTGTTTATCAGATGTAAACAAAATATGGTGCGTCCAATTTAAGAGAAATAAGTTTCAATGTGTTATTAAAAAAAAAAAAAAAAACATTTTTAACACTCATTTCTGAAGATGACATAAGAGTGTTAAAAATGTTTTTTTTTTCTTTTAATAACATATTTTAAATTGGACGCTATGCGATCAATCACACCATATTTTGTTTACATGTGACAACATAAATGAATAAATCATTCACATGCCCACGGGCTTGGTGAAGGGGTTAGCGCACTAACCTCGTATACAAAAAGTCGCGGGTTCGGACCCCAGGCAGTCCGATGATTTTATTTAAGCCATTTGGATTAAATAAGAATGCCTGGACCCCCAATATGTATATTAATCAAATAACGGATATCGTCAAAGTCTTATATGGCCTGAGTTGCCGAAAAAACTGTGTGAATGAGAAAAAAGTGTGAGTGTTAAAAAAAAAAAAAATCATTCACATATTAAAATGGTAACAAGTTGTTGGTGAGTATAATTTTACCAGCCAGGCTATTATTTTTGAAACTTATGACAAATAGTTTTTAATTTCTCTTAAATAATTTCAAAAATTAAGCTCAGAGAGAGCATGAATTATCAAAATTTCGAGGCCGAATTTTTTAACGATTAGTCCTATATTTTGATTACACGGAAGTAAAAAGTAAGGTGAATGTTGAGGGACTGATTAAAAAAGATATCGCCTCATGCAAGCCCGTACTAAATATCAATGAAAGAATACCACCGGAATCGGGTGGCACATCTAGCCATTTTTCATTAATTTGGCCCAGTGAAAGTCTATACCGTATTTTGAATTTTATTTAGATCTTATAAAAAAATTTAATCTAGAATTGAGTTGCAATCCCGTGGATTGGGTGTCATCCACCACTGCATATAAATGAATTGATTATCCTCTCTTTATTAAAAATGGAACCCCCGAGGGGTCGAAATTTACCTAACTAGGTGTTCACCGAAGACAGGCGATGCAGCTAGTTAAGTTTAAATGAAAAAAATTGCGAGAAACAGTAAATTGAAAGAAAAAAGATATAGATTAAATTGAAAGTATTAATCCTATGCTTTGGTGAATTAGCCTATCCTCATGTTTGTTATCCAAATGCAAAGCTATGCTACGTAGGCTTGCCCATTAACCCATCCAACAAACTTGTCCTGCTTACATACTGACCTCAAATGCCTACTGAACTCCCTTTGACGTTGCATTGGAATATAAAGCAATTTTGTGCCATTGGGAATATACATAGACTCGATCCCCAGCTAATAGATAGCCAAAGGCCCCGGGAGTGGGGAGGGTGGGGGCGGGGACGGATTCCTAGATAATTGGCAACGATGCAAATTATTTCAATTAGAAAGAATATAAATTATTAGAAAATAATTTTAAATAAGGAATTTAACCCTAGAAAAATCTTGTTTTTGGGAGATAGAGATTTTATTATATTTATTATAAATATCCTTAAAAAAAAAGTATATTTCTTAATTATTCTTAAATCAGACCACAAACAATAACAACAAGAAATTTAGAAAAATTACTTAATTTAACAAAAGTCTTTTGTTGTCGAAACAAACAAGAGCAATAACAACGACAACAACTCTTTTGCGATTTGTTTTTTGTTTTTTTTTTTTTATTATTGTTCCTCCCCTTTTCAGGATGCGTTAATTGAATGTGAATGCGAATTCGAGATCTCTCTGTCTTCCCCCCCTCAGGATTCTCTCTACTCCCTTTGTTTCTTTTTTTTTGAGCATATTTGGAAATCGGAATAAGAGTAAGAATTTTTATAATTAAGAGAGAAGTGGCGTAATAAATAATTGAATTCTTCTTTAAAAAAAAGAAAAAATTTTAAAGTTCAGCTGAAAATTTATGTACTTTCCAAAATACTCTATAGAAAGGGAAGTAAAAACCAGTTAATGTTTAAATAAAGAAATATTTTCATAATTAGTGTGTAATTTTACTATGATAGAGTTTATTTATGATAGAAGAAGGATGGACATGGGTGTAGGCCTAACTAGGAGGGTGTCGCACCCCCCCTCTCCAGAAAGCTCCTTGCCCCAAAAAATTGAGAAAATATGGGGCTTTCCAGGCCCACAGTAGGATATCTGGTCCCATGCCCCCCCCCCCCCCAGTCAAATTCTATAGTTACGCCTCTGAGGATGGACAAATAAATATGAAATATATCTACGAACTTTCTTCATCATAAGACAAATGATTCAGAAATTTTAATAATACTAATCGCGGCCTTCTAACTTCAAGCCCCCGAGTTTGGCGTAGTAGGTAGCGTGCCTACCTCCTATACCAAACGTCGCGGGTTCAGACCCAGGCAGTCCGATGATTTTATTTAACCCATTTGGATACCAGATGGCTTAAATAGAAATGCCTGAACCCCCAATATATATATATATTTATTTATTACAACGGTTATCGTCTAAAGTCTTAAATGGCCTAAGTTTCCGAAAAGACTGTGTGAATGTGTGTGTGAGTGTGAGTGTGAATGAGAAAAAGTGTGAATGTTTTTATAAAATAAAAAAAAAAGTAAAAAAACTAACTTCAAACTATGTATAACGAATTATTCTCAGAAACAATTAAATCGAGCAAAAAATAATAATAAAAAAAAGAACAATAAAATTATTTTCTATTTTTATTATATTCATCATATTAATAAAAAAAAAAAAAAAAACTGAATTACATCAGCCAAGAGTTCTTCAAACACTTTTCACAAAATATTATTGAATATACTTTTTAAAAGGGCATCTAAAAAAATAATTGATTTATATGAATTTTAATCTTAAAAGAAAAAGATTTAAATTCTGCCACATACAGACCAATTTGAGGGACCCACTTTTTTGGACTCAGGGGACTCAAAACAAGTATATCCATCCAGGGGCGCCGGAACGAATTTGAATCAGGGGGGGGGGGGCAAAAAAATTTATTTTAGAAAATTAAAATAATTTAATATGTTCAAATACTGTAGTATAAAACAAAAACAAATCTACTATAAAAGTTTAAAAATTTTAAATAAAATCACAATTTTAATAAAATTAAATTTTAAAAAATTTAGTAGTGATTTTATCAAAAATTTTTGGAAAAAAAATTTCTTACTCTTTTAATTTTTTTTAAATTAGAAGATTTTATTTTTCAAAAGTAAAAATATATAATTTTTAAAAATAAATGAAATAAAAGAAGAAATTTTGCCCCCCCCTGCCCCCTCCTAGAGGATGCCAGGGGGGGCAATGTACCATTGCCCCCCCCCCCCAGTTCCGGCGCCTATGTAATCCATCAAAATCTCGACATCGAATTTTTGACATGATCGCAATACTTTATCTCTCTATATATTTCATATATAGGGTAAGAGGAAGTAAAAACGAAGTTGTAAAACTTAGAGCGAGAAAGATTTGCAGCTTGGTTACTTTTTTTTTATTTGTATCTTATTATAGATCTATATAAATAAGATAAGGTAAAAATTACTATTTTGATATCATTATTCTAAAATCAATAAAATAGTTCCTGGTTGACCGAGCTGGAGCTCGGTTTTTAATTAATTAATTTATTTATTTATTTATTTATTTGAGAAAATTGGAAAAACTTAAAAAGTATATCAGTAAAGTACTAGAACGAAGTTTTTTTAAAGACGAGTAGGGATGAGGTATCGAAAAAAAAAGTATCGATATTTGTACTTGATATCGTATGGAAAGGAAAGTATTGATACCAGTAAAGTTATCAGAAGAAAATTATCGCTACCATTTAGTTTTATCGAGTATTTCTTAATATCTTTACATTTATCAGTAAAACCAACAGATGCAGTATAAAATATAAATTCTTTCCATATTATATTAATTTTAGGCTATATTTTATAAATTAAGAAAAAAAAAAGAATCAATATAAGGATTGATTCTATATTTATTCTATATTTCATAAAAATAATTTTAAATACAAATTAGATAAAAAAAAAATCAAAGATGAGTTCACTACTTTTTGTCGCGGTCTGTACCAAGCGAGGGAAAACGCCGCTTGGATCAACCAACAATCAGAATGTTTCCCTCTTTGTTATTTCTGTTTAATTAATCAAAACGTGGGTTTACCTGGTGATATCGAGGATGAAAAGAAAGGAGCAGGCATGGAACACTCAGGTGATGTGTCGGTAGCGTGGATTGTCGAGGAAGGAAGCATCATTTGATGAGATAAGAATAATTAGATGTAACGTAATCACAAGCTCCAGGCTTACTGAGGCGGCGAAGGCAGCGTTGCCGCCGCCGCCGCCACCGTCGTCGTCGTCGGCGTCTTAGAACCGAACAAAGCCGAACTCTCCCGAAGTGCAAGTGAATGTGTAATTGAAATAAACCGGTTTGATTGTTGGATCTATTTTTAATTTCAATAATGAAAATAATATAAAAGAGAAAGATAATTTTTTTTTAAATAAAATAAATTGAATACATAATACATTTTTAATATTTTAAATGAATAAATAATAAAATAAAAATCTGGTGTGACTGTCTCAGAGCACACAACTTTGTTTAGATCTATTACATTCTCTTACCTATATATATATATATATATGTTAAAATACATATACAGTATATATAAATGACTAACGTTTTATTTATTTATTTTTTTTTTTAACAGAAATGATGAATGTTTTTAAATTTATTAAATATTTATTAGCCTATATGGAATATTAATTCATATTACTTTCTCTTACCTCTATATATGTTAATATATAGAGAGAGAAAGTATAGGATTCATGTCAAAAATTCGATTGTGAGATTTTGATGGATATACACGTTTTGAAGTCCCCTGAAACCAAAAAGGTGGTTTTCGCGACATGGTCTGTCTGTGTGTGTGTGTCTGTGAACAAAATATCTCAATAACGGAAAGAGCTGGGAGGTTGAAAAATTATATTTAAGTTAGGCACCCCCATGGGACGTGACACGAAGCTTTTGAACAAAATCGACCAAAGAGTACTATTAAATAGTACTTTACTGATGCACTTTTTCAGTTTTTTACAATTTTCTCAAAATTCGCTCCAACGATTTTGATTAAAATTCAAAAATCAATTATTTTTTAGATGCTCTTTAAAATGTAAATTCCTATTTTGTCATTGAAATCTTATGAAGAACACTTTACTCTTGTACTTCATAGAAAAGAGAGGAGAAATGGTTGCCATGGTAACAAAATTTCCAATCTTATAAATTTTATATCTTGAAATTCGAATGTACCGTACTGTCGGAAACTAAATATATGTCGACACGAAAAATCTGGTGTGACAAGCACAGAACCTTCCCTTCGGTAATCGAAAGTTGTGTTCTGTACTTGTCACAACAGATTCTTTTCTAAAGATGAGACCTAGCGCAATTTCATATTAGCCTACTGCTGGAAATTAAAATTTGAAAAAAATCCTTAGAGTCGTTTTCGAGAACAGATGTGCTGACAAACAAATAAACCGACATTGCTCTTTTAATAATATTATATATTTGTCGCAGAGGCATACCGAGCGGGGGGGCGGTCCGCCCTAAGCCCCGAGCCAACATAGGCCCCAAAACATTTTTTTTTTAATAAAAAAATTGGCCCAGGTCCCATGTTGGCTTCCAAATATGGAAATAGTTTATTTTGACTCGGTACGCCCCTGATTTGTCGATTAATTCGAATTTGCTGATTCTGTAATATTATTTTTTGGTTTATGACAACAGAAATATTGAAAAATTTAATAAATGTTTTGAAATTGAAAATAGCATGAAAATTTGTTTGTGTGTGCTGTAAGATGGACAGCTCGTAATCAAAACAGTTCAATTTCCCCATACTCGTCAGCATATGCTTCTAAGTGGCTGTGTATTGTTAGATCTTGAAGAATTTGGAGCAAAATCCATCAGAGAGTTTATCATTGGTTTCAAAAATCAAAACCAATTGTAGAAGAAAAACAAAATGGGATGAGAATTTTTTTTTTCAATATCAAAGAAAACACGTTCATTCGAGAGTACAAAGAATAGTATACCGGAATTTATTTCTTCTTTTAAATTAAAATTAGTTCTCTATTTGGAATAAAATACAAATACAAATTTAAAAAAAAAAAAAAAAAGGAGGCAATGTATGGTGTTGACCTTTGCAAGACTTTCTTCTCTCTTTTCTTCTTTC
>JAKCPI010021731.1:0-12073 GCA_023213315.1 Euborellia annulipes
ATGAATGATTTTTGGAAAGCCAAAGAACTCTAGAATATCGTAAATATATGTTTTTTTCATTCAGGGTTATCTAAAATTGTATTAGGAGTGACCAAAGCAAAAAAAAAAACTGAAAAAATTCGATTCTTCTAAACTTGGCCGGGCTAAGATGGCATAAAATAAAAAAAAAAACACTGAATGCACACTATGATAAACGTCTTATTTCTAATCGCAGGGTGATAATTAAAAAAAAATAAATAAATAAGAAGGGGTTTTGAATTTTATTCGGTTCATTGTGGTATTAGAGTCTCTTATTTGAATTGAGACATGCATTTTCAATAACTTGTAAATGGTTGTTTAGGTCTCATGAGGAGGCTTGAAATGACGCATTGCCTTAGCCAGCAAAGGGCTTTGAACCCAGGGCCCAAAAATTATAATTTGCCTTAACTTTCCTATCTAACAAACATGAAATTTCCGATTCATTGAAACTTGGTACAATTAAATAAATGATATAAATTTGAAAAAATTTCGACCAATGAATTAACAGTTTATTTTAAAAAAAATGCACACTAATTATTCCTGAAAATCAGTACAATAGTGAAAATCACTGAAAAAGTGTTTCAAATTTCAAGTTAGACTCATATTCAATATTGAATTCAAAGTGATTTCATACAATTGATAATTATTATATAAAATGAATAATTAATATTAGCATTTGGTTTCTATCTAGCATCTCAACAATGGTATTCATGACCATTCAAACACTTTATAGCTAAAAATCTATCTTGTTTAAAAATGGTTCAAAAACTGTTTGCAAAAGTGGACAGGCAGAGATCTATTTTCTTTTATAATATAATTTTGAAATAAAACTAGGTCCCCCGTAAGTGCCTTCTCCTTCTTCATGCTCCCCTGTCTGTTAACCCCATAGCCTACACCAAACCCATTTAATTTCTGTTATCCCTTCAATAACATTATCAAGCTGGAAAGTTTCAAAAATCCAGCAATCCAATTCACTCAACAAACAGCTAAGAGTCCCTTTCAAAACAACTTAGAAATTGAAAATCTACCTGTTTTAAGAGATTAAAAAATTAATTTTTTTAAAAAAGTTCTGTTATTTTATTGGTCGAATTTTTTTCTCGTTTAATGCATATTTATATTAGTTGTTTAATTGTACAAAGTTTCATTGAAATCGGAATTTCATGTTTGGGTTACTTTACTTGTAGGGGTCTGTGCTTGTTATATATATATATTTTGCGTAAAAAACAATATTTGTTACCCACGTATTTTTTTTTTTTTTTTAACATTCACACTTTTCTCATTCACACTCACATTCACACAGTCTTTTCGGTAACTCAGGCCATATAAAACTTTACGATAACCGTTGATAATATCTATTGGGGGTCTACCTACGTATTAAAAGTTAAAAAGGGCCAGTCAAAATTTAGCTCCTACTATTATCCTTCTGGAAATAAGACTGTAAGCCAACTTACCTCCGACATTTAACCCTGAGATTTTATTTTGCTCCCTAAATTCAATATCAAAATCTGGTGTCTTATAGGTCACACATTACACAAATTTTTGTGTCGAGACATATTTAGTTTAATTCAAAATGTAAAATTTATCGGTATGAATATAAATATTTATACTTTGTTATCATGGCAACCATTTCTCCTATCCTTCCTATGAAGCACAAGAGTAAAGTGGTCATCAGAATATTTCAATGGCAAAACGAGAATATACAATTTAAAGAGCATCTAAAAAATAATCTATTTTTGAATTTTATACAAAATCGTTGAGAAAATCAAAAAAAGACTGAAAAAATTTTACATCAGTAAAGTACTAGTACTCTTTGGCCGATTTTGATTAAAAGCTTATTTTCACGCCCTAGGAGGGGTGCCTAATTTAAATATAAAATTTCCAACTTCGTAGCTCAATTCCTCTATAAATAGAGAAAGTAAAAAGTTTTTTCAAATGAATAAAACGTTCCAAAGATAAGAGAAAATTGTGTGGTGTGCGACTATTCACTCCAAATTTTTTTTATTTCTATTTATAATATAGTCTATAAATCGTTTAGGGGGAGGGGGGGGGGGGGGATTAAAGCCCTGGTAAGACTAAAGACCCGGAGGGCTATTTATCTTAGGCTGACGCACTTTCACCCCCCCCCGCCCCTCTTCTGATGAAATGAATCCAAACGCAAATTCAAACTGGCAAATTACTTTCGTCAGAGATCAATACAAGTTGAAATCCTAAAATGAAGAAGAAATGGTTTTTAATTAATGTCAAGTTATAAAGGAGAGATCGAGAGAGGCTCATTAATTAGCTAATTTAGGTTAGGAGTTCGGAGCGCATAGGCAAAGTTTGATAATACCTTGAGATAATAGGCAATGCAAAGAATTTCGTTTTTAAGGTCTTTTTTTCACCATTTACTTCCTTAGATCGGGTAAAAGAATTCATCTTTTCTAATGTTAAGATTAAATAATTATATTACTTCCTCTTAGCTATGTATATATGTAATATATATATAGAGAGAAAGTATTGGATTCATGTCAAAAATTCAATGTCGAGATTTTGATGGATCTTCACGTTTTGAGGTCCCCTGAATCCAAAAAAGTGGTTTTCGCGACATGGTCTGTGTGTGTTCAATTTTAAGCATGAAGGAATTGAGCTATGAGGTTGAAATTTTATATTTAAGTTAAACACCCCCCGAGACCGGAAAAATAAGCTTTTAATCAAAATCGGCCAAAAAGTACTAGTACTTTACTGATGTACTTTTTCAGTTTTTTTCGATTTTTTCAAAATTCGCTCTAACGATTTTGATTAAATTCAAAAATCAATTATTTTTTAGATGCTCTTTAAAATGTATCTTCTCATTTTGTTCTCAAAATTGTTTGAAGTACACTTTACTCTTGTACTTCATAGGAAGAGTAAGAGAAATGGTTGCCATGGTAACAAAATGTAAATATTTTTCTGTTTATATATTTTACATCTTGAATTCTAATGTTCCGTACTGTCGGGAACTAAATATATGTCGACACGAAAAATCTAGGTGACAAGCACAGAACACAACTTTCGATTACCGAAGGTAAGAGAAAGTTGTGTGCTGTGCGACAGTCACACCAGATTTTGTTAATATCTAGAGAGAGAAAGTATTGGTTTAATGTCAAAAATTCGATGTCGAGATTCTCTAATACAAAAATCTGGTGTGACTGGCGCACAGCACACAACTTTCTCTTACCTTCGGTAATCGAAAGTTGTGTTCTGTGCTTGTCACACCAGATTTTTTGTGTCAAAATATATTTAGTTTCCGCCAATATATTAGAAATTTAAGATGTCAAAATCTGGTGTGACTGTCGTACAGCACACAACTTTCTCTTACCTTCGGTAATCGAAAGTTGTGTACTGTGCTTGTCACACCAGATTTTTTGTGTCGACATGTATTTAGTTCCCGGCAGTAGGGAATATTTGAATTCAGATGTAAAATTTATAAGTATGGGAAAATATTTATATTTTGTTACCATGGCAACCATTTCTCCTATCTTTTCTATGGAGTGCAAGAGTAAAGTGGTCTTCAAACAATTTTGAGGGCAAAACGAGAATATACATTTGAAAGAGCATCTAAAAAATAATTGATTTTTTGAATTTTAATCAAAATCGTTAGAGCGAATTTTGAGAAAATCGAAAAAAACTGAAAAAGTACATCAGTAAAGTACTAGTACTCTTTGGCCGATTTTGATTAAAAGCTTATTTTTCCGGTCCCGGGGGGTGTTTAACTTATATATAAAATTTCAGCCTCATAGCTCAATTCCTTCATGCTTAAAAGTGAACACAGACACACACACACACCCACCCACACACCCACCCACCCACACACCCACCCACCCACACACCCACCCACAGACAGACCATGTCGCGAAAACCACTTTTTTGGATTCAGGGGACCTCAAAACGTGAAGATCCATCAAAATCTCGACATCGAATTTTTGACATGAAACCAATACTTTCTCTCTATATATATATTACATATATACATAGGTAAGAGAAAGTAAAAAGTGATTTTATTTATTTCTCTTCTACGGACTATTTTGTCCATTATACAAACAAATACAAAATTTTGTGTGTGTTTACAGTGTACTGTTACAAAATTAATAGGTTTACTCATACTTGAGTATATCCAAGGTGTGAACAATGCTCAATACATAACCAGGAATATTTCTCGAATCATACTGATTTACAAAATTACATATACGATTCAAAGGGCAGTTACCAGTATAGGAATTTTTATAATATTCCAAATTGAAGAGTGGAATAAATCTGGAGGGTCTATTTGGAACTCGAAAGCTCAATGCACCCAAAAGGTCAGGGCAATCAATGTCCCCATTCAATAATTTAAAAAGAAACTTTACATCATTCAATTCCCGGAGCGTTTTGAGATTGGGAATATTTAATCGAGACGCAACAATGGTGTATTCATGGTTTATATATGGGTCCTGAAGACCCAATCTTGGGGATATTATTCTAAAAAATTTATGTTGCGTTGATTCCAGCCTTTTTATATTTTTTTAAAAAATGGAGACCAAACAACCGATGAATAAGTGAGAATCGGACGGACCATGGTTAGGTATAGGGTTCTTATTGTGGAGGGAGAGCGAAGTTCCCGACAGGTTCTTTTACAAAGCCAAGTTGTTGCATAGACTTGTTTATAATATTGTCTATGTGTTCATTAAAGTCCATCTTTCTATCAAACGTAACCCCTAGGTCCAATACAGTGTCGACTCTTTGCAAATTGATGCCACTAATAGAGTAGTTATTTAAGCTGGCTGTGCTACTTCGAGAAAAAGTTATCGATTTGCACTTATTAAAGTTTAAGTGCAAATCATTATTAACGCACCATAATTGCAATTCGTCGAGACAATTTTGCACATCATTTACATCCTCGGTTGAAGCTATGCTTTTAAATATTTTCAGGTCATCTGCAAATAATAAAAAGTGTATATTCTTAAAATTAAAAGTTACATCATTAATGAAGATGTTAAACAATAGAGGACCCAAGTGCGAACCCTGGGGAACGCCCGACAGAACCTTAATTTCAGCAGAGATAAAGTTCTTGTACTTGACATATTGTACTCTGCCCATCAAGTAATCTCCCAACCATCTCAAGAATGCCCCTGAAAAACCAAACGATTTCAATTTCAAGATCAATAGCTCATGATTCACAGAATCAAATGCTTTGCTAAAGTCTGTGTAAATGCTATCAACCTGCACGTTTTTTCCATAGACGACAATATATATTGCGTGTAACAAGCCAGATTAGATTCCACGTTTCTTCCCTTAACAAATCCAAATTGATACGGGCTTAAATAAGGACATATCAAAGATTTGATTTTGTCTGTGATAATTGATTCAAAAATCTTTGGGATCACACTTAGAATAGAAATTGGCCTGTAATTAGAAATTTCATTTCTTGAGCCAGATTTGTGGACAGGAGTTATAAATGCAGATTTCCAGTGAATGGGAAATAAACCCTCAGAGAGAGATTTATCAAATAGGATTTTTAGGATATGTGGGAAAACGTAGATGCATTTTTTTAATAAAATAGGAGGTATACCATCCGGTCCGCTACTCCTTTTCTCCTCTAGACCATCTATTTTAGAAAATATATCTAAAACAGATATATCTATCGAGTTAATATTATAGGGCGTTTGGTCTTTAAAATTTCCTGTTAGATTGTTCGGAGGCTTGTAAAATGTTTCAAAATATTTTGCAAAAGCGTTAACTATAGAATCACCGTTAGTAAATGGCTGAGAATCAAAGTACATGACATTTGGTAAACCATTGGTGCACCTCAAAGAATTATAATATTTCCAAAAATATTTAGGATCGGAAGCAATAGACATTTCAATATTAGAGCAATACCTTCTATAATCAGCGCGTGCAAGGGATTTACATCTCTGTCTTAATTGAGAAAAATGATTATATGTTATAGAAGATTTATTTTGTTTATACTCTTTATGTGCCCTGACCTTTAGAATGATCGAACTCGTGGCATGGTCTGTCTGTGTGTCTGTTTGTGTCTGTATCCAATTTAAAGCATGAAGGAATTGACCTAGGTGGTTGAAATTTTATATTTAAGTTAGACAGTATATTTAATACTCATTAAGACGTTAAATAACTCTTAAATCTATATATATCATTCGCTAATGTCCGTCCGTCTGTCACGCTCTATTTAAGCAACTTCCCGTTGGAATTTTGAAACGAAATTTTATATGCATAAAGAGGACTTTCTCGGAATTACAGAAAAATTATTTTCATCCCGAAATTCCTATAACTTTTTGAGTTATTAATTCTTAAATTTACAATTTCTCCCATAGGAAATGTATAGAGAAATATTTATGTATTCTTTACATTTGTGTATTCCATGAATGTAAACAAATCCTCAAGCAGGCACTGAATTGGAATTGAATAATAATGGAGTCCAGGGGGCAAAGCCCCCCTATCTAGATGTATAGGCGGGCGGCACGGGTTCTTATAATTAAGAAAAGGCGAGGGTCCACCGCAGGCGGGTTCGAGCCAGCTGGAGGGGATTCCAGGGGGCGAAACGGCTAATAGCTTTACTATTTTATTAGTCAAAGCAAGTACGTGATTAAACCCAAAAAGGCTTAAATTAATTAAAATGAATATTGACATGGAGATACAGTTCAATTAGAAAATAAAATATTTAATAATTTAATAACATAAGTCTGTATTCTCTGGTCTCTCTCAATAATTGGTTTGTTATCACTCTTTCAGTTGATTGATTATCAAAATCCCAATTATTCTTTTATTTTTTTTTAAATTCAATTTTATTAAAAACTTATTGCCTTTTTTTTTTTTTTTAATTGGTGAAAGCATGAATCCATATAGGTTATGTGTGATTCGCTAATGTTTGGGCAACTCGAAACGAAATGAAGAGAGATTACAGGGAAATTATTTTTCTCCTGAAAATCCTTTTCTTTAGGTTAAGATATCTCTCATAAAAATTTATTTATTTTTTTTTGCATGATTTTTTTGATCAACTAGTAGTCAGAATTTCGAAATGAAGTTTTACACCAATGTGTTTATTAAAGCTTTTGAAATATTATTATTAGGAGAATTTTTAATTATAGATCATATTTTTTGTATTAAATATTTATTAAAAATATATATACTAGAGGGTATGACTTTTCGACTTTTTTTTTGTTTAAGATTTCCTGTATCACTACTCAATGAACTTTTGCCTATTAATGACTAAAATGACGTTTATTCCATGAAACTATTAAAAAGGTCACGCACAAACCACTTTGAAATTTTAGATTGACTGGTCGCAGTCTTGTATAAGCTCGTATATAAGGGAGGTGTTCAAAGGGAGTAGTTGAGTTTTAATTAAGCTTAATTTACTTAATTTGGTGTCAATTATAACTTTCAGAACACTCTATAAAATTCCGGTGGGAGAAGGGGGGGTAAGGGACCCTCTGGGAAGGGGTAAAGCCAAAATCATAGTTATATATTTTATTTTTCTAATAAAGATTTAATGATAAATTATATAAATTCTATTTATAAAAGCAAATTTTAGTATTTTTTTTATTATTTTAAATAAAAGATCAGTTGCAGCAAATGTTCGAAGAGAAAGGTACCCCAAACCCAAGTTTATTAGTTCTCAGCTCCATGTGCTGGATCGCCTTTTACGTGTTGTCATAGGCGATGATTTCTCAGCTCCATGTGCTGGATCTCTTTATACGTGTTATCATGGGCGATGAGCTCTATGGTTTGACTAAATCACCAAACATCCACTATTTATTTGTGCAGGATTTGATTAGCAATTATAATAAATAGAAAGGAGCCTTCAGCAACATTAAAACTAAAATTAAGGAAACAGGCGGCTGAAGAGACGACATGAAGTTTCTCTACCACCTCACTACTCGTGTCTTCCATCACTTCGCTGAGAGTAATGCAATCTTTTTCGTGAAATTTCAACAAATTCCAAATATCAGCAATGCACGCTGGACCTCTTGAGCCATTCTAGCCTTTCTTGAGTTTATTATGATGCCTGAAATCCGCAAAAGATTGCGCAAAATTTGTCCATTCATTTCTTACTAAGGGGCTGATCATTAAATCAGTAGCCAATGGTTCCGCGTTTAAGATTTTGATGAACTATCTGCAGCTCTGAATTAGCAGGGTTCAAATTTCTTGAAAACCCACTGGAAAATAGATGAATTTCCAATCAACATAGCCCGAAACAACCAATGAAGTGAGCGTGCGGTGCAATCAAAGATATGGAAGAAATCTACTAAGACTCCTCCCCTCAACAAGGACAACCCCCACTGGGATTCATCCTCAACAATGACCTTATTTAGAATATTTGACTTCCTTGTGTTTTTAATGACCCTATATAAGTGAGTCTAAAGCTTGTGTTCAATTTTGTATCTATTTAGAGTGACTTCAAAAAATTGGCAAAAAATCTGATATATAAAATTTTCAAATCATTTTGTGCGTGACGTTTTTTATCAAATCACCTTGAAAGTAAGATTTTATTCAATATTTAGTAAAAGTTCATCATGTTATGATACAGGGATCCGAGGTTGTAAAAAAGTCATACCCCTAATATATATAACGTTTCAACTGCTTATTCTGCAGCCGTTATCAAGTACTGTGCACTTGCTCCGAATCAAGTGAACTAACTGTCATGTCCGTTACGTGCCTTTTTATATACAGCGACGTCAGCACCATCTCTCGGCATTTCTGTGAAGTTAGATTCAAATTTTCCCGCTCTTTTTCTCATTTCCATGAAGTTAGTCATAATTATCAAAGCAAGTGTTTACATAAAAAGCATGATTGTTACAATAAGTTTTATGAGTATGATTTTTTACATAGATGTTATAAAATATTATTATTAATTCATTCCAAAATTACACATATATATACATACGTACATACAACAGATACATACATACATATATATACGCACAGGGGCGCCGGAACGAATTTGAATCAGGGGGGGGCAAAATTTTTTTTTAGAAAATTAAAATAATTTAATATGCTCAAATAGTATAAAAGAAAAACAAATCTACAATAAAACTTTAAAAATTTTAAATAAAATCACAATTTTAATAAAATTAAAATTTTAAAAAATTTGGTAGTGATTTTATCAAAAATTTTTGGAAAAAATTTGGAAAAAAATGAATTTCTTACTCTTTTAATTTTTTTTTTAATTTAGAAGATTTTATTTTCAAAAGTAAAAATGTATCATTTTTAAAAATAAATGAAATAAAAGAAGAAATTTTGCCCCCCTCTGCCCCCCCCCCCCTATAGGATGCCAGGGGGGGCAATGTACCCTTCCCCCCAGTTCCGGCGCCTATGTATACGCATATATATACATTTCATTTCTTTATTTTCCATAGGATTCTTGTTAAGACGAGCGCCTCTCGTGGCAACTCGGGTCAATTAACTTGCCGTCCCCTCGGAGACGTTATTCTTTTAGTAATCGCGTATAATATAGAGATTAAAATAACAAAAAAAAAAAAAAAACTCATACTAATTCCTATTTATTAATATATTTTAATAGTAAATCGGATTGTTATTTTAAATATTATTGAAACGATTTTAATCTTATTTGTTTTTTTTTTACTATAAAATAAAAATAAATCCTCTTTCAAATATATTTTTATAATAAAAAAATACAAACCAATTTTTTTTTTTATTCATTTTATCTTTTCCAGATTAATGGATTTTTTAAAATTTATATAAAGTAATGAGTGAGTGCATTAAATATAGAATTAATTTCAATCATGGAGTTGGATCTGACTGGAGCACATGGACTGACTACTTGTTAAGTACATAGGCGCCGGAACTTGGGGGGGGGTGGCTAGGGTACATTGCCCCCCCTTAAACTCTCGACTTTCCTTTCCTGACTCCCCGTAGAGATTAAGAAAATCGGTAATTTTTCAAATTTTAAAACCCAACTAAATTTTTTTTTTTTTTTTTTTTTTTTTTTTAACATTCACACTTTTTTTCTCATTCACACTCACATTCACACAGTCTTTTCGGCAACTTAGGCCATATAAGACTTTGACGATAACCGTTATTTATGAATTTTTCTATATTAGGGTCCAGGCATTCTTATTTAAGCCATTTGGTATCCAAATGGCTTAAATAAAATTATCGGACTACCTGGGGTCCGAACCCGCGATGTTTGGTATACGAGGTTAGCACGCTAACCTCTACGCCAAGCCCCGAGGGCAACTAAAAAATTATTTAATTAAAAAATGTTATTATAATGTATGTGAATTTCTGCAATGCTAATTTAATTAATTATTGTATACTATTATGATATTTGCTTTGTAAATCTTATTGTACAATCAAACACACATAAACGAGTAGATCTATTCTTGGACTGCTGAAGAGGTGTTATTTTCAAAAGAAGACAAAACAATTTAAAAAAAAAATTATCTTGATTTATTTTCAGAGTATTTTTGGCTTGGCTAATTTACTGAACTAAACTAAAAATTTCGTTAAAATCTCATTGTACAATACTGTAATTGACAATTCCAATCCTATATAGGTCGGTTCATGCATCTATCTACAATATAATCTATATCTAACCTAGGCTTAAAACCTAATAAAAAACAAGTAAATAGAAATTAAATCATTAAAAACTATTTCAAATGTTTAAATATACGAACAAAACTATAAAACAAAAGAAGAAATATTTTAGAAAAACTTTCCAAAAAAACGAGGACATGCTGCAGCGGGCTGAAAGTTAAGTTGAAAACAAAATGCAATAATTTTACACCATGTCATATCAGTTACAGAAAATTCTTTTCATGGATGAAGCGAATATGTTTTCATTCTTTGACTACTCAAGGATAAAAAAAAACCATAACATTTAACTCGCAGAAACAGATTTTTGATTTATTTCCGCGTTTGCCCCACTGTGCGACATGCCCCCCCCCCCCCCGTTGGCAAATGCCACATGCCACATTCCTTGTCTTACTTCCAGCTTTCGCTGTCCGCCGAGCCATTGCCCATCCTCATCCTACACCATATCTTCTTTGATGAGGTATTCTTCTCGTCCCACTTGCTCAAGTGTTTTCATTAAAATAGAATCAATCGATCATCAAAAATAATTTCTCCCTTCCTCTTTGAGCAAATATAAATTGAGATAGATCTGACTTGCATCATTTTCGGACGTTTTTCAAAAAAAAAATAATAATAATAATACAACAATCAACCAGGTGAATCCTGGTGAAGTTTCTCTATTGATTTGTTTTTTGTTTTTGTTTTTTTTTGACAAAACGAGAGAGAAAATATCACGTTCGAAATTTGTTCGTTAATTAATTATTAATACAAAATGACAAATGCACACCCACATCTATCTCTCTCTCTCTCTCCTTCCTCTCTCTCTCTCCCTAGCTCTCTATGAATTATTCATAAATATATATATATATATTTTTATGGATTTAATTTGATTTATTTTAATTTCTCGATATACGTACGTATTGGATGATGATCGATTGATTCTATTTAATGAAAACACTTGAGTTGAGATTATTTAGCAAATCAACAGCCATTCAACCAAAGGCTGTCTGATAAAATATACATTCATTACACTATTTTCTGATATATACGAAATATAAACAATATTTATCAAATTTTTGAAAAAAAAGTTTTCAAACGAATTAGCCAGTAGTCTATTTGGTCAATTTCCCGTTGCAATTTGGTAATTACACTTTACCAAAGGTAATAAAAAGTTGTGTGCTGTGTGGCACACCAGATTTTTATGATTAAATTACGCCTTTGAAGATGATCTCAATATATGAACGAAACGTCGTTTGCATAAATAAATTTGACTTGGTAAAAGCGAAAGCTATCGATTTTAGCAATTAATGAATGCTTATTATTTATAAATATATATATGTGCATTTAATGCCCTCGGCCTTGGTGTAGTTGGTAGCGCGCCTACCTTGTGCACCAAGGTTCGAGGCAGTCCGAAGATTTTAATTAAGCCATTTGGATACCAAAAGACTTAAATAAGAAATGCCTGAACCCAAATATATATATATAACTGTTATAGGCCTATGTA
>JAKCPI010021732.1:0-22501 GCA_023213315.1 Euborellia annulipes
CAAACCACGGTTTTCTCTCAAATCAAATCTTTTGAAGCTCGGCCATAATAATTAGACCGATAGCCTCTAAACGTGAATAAAATTTATGATAAAAAATAAATGAAAAAAAAGATTACATTTCAAGATTTCAAATTTCGTTATTTCGTATTCTCCCCGCTATATAATTCTCCAATTGAGAGCTGGAAAGTTTTGTAATTTTGTTGACTATTTTTTAAATTATTATTGTTAAAAAAAAAAATACAAATATTTTTAGTTTAGCTTTAAAAAATTTAATTTAATCTAAAATAATCGAGAGATATATCCAAAATATCACAATTACCATTTAACGGTCGTTCATTAAATTCAAATGAATAAATAATAATAGCTTCCATTAAAATTAGCCCCCCCCCGCCCCCTCCCCTCGCATCCCAGCACACACTCCACTCTACTATGTAATTAAAGCAAAGCCCAATTGGCTTTTTTTTGTGATGTCAAAATCTTATCAGGATGCCTGCCTGATTGATGCTCTTGAATTGTATATACGATAAAAGCTCTCTGAAATTAGAGACAGCGCAGAGCTTCCAAAGCTCATCTCATATTCATTCATTTACCATTCTTTATTAATAATTCATTTCATATATCAATTATTAAACTGATCCGTTTTATTGGCGTACTAAAAATAATTAACTATTAATTTTGCTAATTAATGTAGCGGGCAAGAGAGCGCGCTAGTGTAGATATAATTTTACATTTTATTAAGTTAAATGCATGAAGTTATTTTATAAAATTTTAACCATGATACATAACAGTGAGAAATACGTTTTATTTTATTGAATTCTACATTCTGTTTCACTCAAGGGCGGATACAAGGGGGGGTAAAGGGGATAATTACCCTCCCCCCAAGATTGAAAAAAATATTTAAAAAAAAAAATTTATTTTTTGTCAAAATTTTAAAAATTAATACTTAAAAATTAGATTTGTATTAAACACAAATCAAATTTTTACGGACGGGAAAAAAAATGTTTGGTTCCGCAAAAGAGGGAATGTTCCGCGGGCGGCAAAAATTTTTGTGTCCGGAAAACTTTGGTTCCGCGAAAAAAAAACTTTTTCGCAGAAAAAATTTTTGAGATCAGGCCTCCCCCCCGAAAAAAATTTCTATATACGCCCCTGTTGTATTTATATTCTGTCAAACAAGTACAGAATGCGCCTTTAAATTAACTTTGTCCAATGATAGCGACCTCTAAAATCAATTTAAATAAAAAATACGAGTCTTTTTTTTGCACTTAGAATCAATGTTTTTAATTGCGTGGATCCGCCACTGTATATCGCAGTTACTAGTTATTTAATTGTAGCCCCCTAGTCCGTAGCAGAATGATAGAGTTCTTGTTTCTTGTACTAGAGATCATGGGTTCGCATCCGACTTCAAGTGTTTGTCTTTAAAAGAGATATTCTATCAAATATTCAAAGATCTTATTGTTCCATAAAAATAAAACGATGAAACGTGTATGACTTACTAAAAAAAAAAACACAATTAAAAAAAAACAGGTTTTTCGAATTTCATATTTTTGTTTTTTTCAACCGTTTTTTCGAAGCCCTTTTTTGAAAAGCGAAAATCCTAATCATTAGGTTATGGGCGAATTTAAGAGAAGTAGGATTTTGTAAATTAAATAAATAAATAACATATGAGTCCTCTATTTTATGATTCAATCCAATCCCAGGTCCTGCCACCATCTCTCAAAGAAAAAAATAAAATAAAATTTAAATTATATAACAATTTTTATTATTTTTTATTTGAGAGATTTAATTATTTTAATTAATTTTAATTGACTTTATTTTTTGATAAGGCAAAATAAAACTCAATGCTTTCCAATGGGCAAATTCCTCATTTTCTGAAATTTTTTTGTGTTTCCTCGAGTTGTAAAATTTTGTTTAAAAAGTAGATATTACGTTATTTAAAGAGACAAAATTTGGTATTACAGTATTAATAAACAACTTCGTTGGTAAGAGTTCCATTTATTATTATTATTATTATTTTTTTTTTGAAAAATATGTCTTTCTTTTTCTTTTCTTAATCGCCATCAAATTGTCGGCCACAAATGGTCCTTAAATAGTCTATATACGTGTGCGTGCATAATTGTCCTTAAGTGTAGACCCCGTAAGGAAGAGCAAGAAGACTTTGATGTGCCAATTAACGCGATCTTAAACACAAAGCGTGTCAAACTCAAGTTGGCCGCCGCTTAGAGCGCAAATCGAATCAGCAAAGACTCTACTCTACGGACAGACATACGGACTGAGAACTCTTACCACACTCACATAGAGAGAGAGAGACTTAGTTTGGTCCTTTAAGGAACCAGAACCGAATTGGCAAGTTTCTATCGAAAAGCCACACCACACCAGCTGAGAGAGCTGTTGCAATTATTTCAGCCTGAAGAATTGAAGAAGAAAAAGAAAAAGAGAGAGAATTTCTTCTTTTTTCTTTTTCTACTTGTCCCGAAAACTTTTTTGCACACGAATTAAAAAACATTTTTAAATTCACTCTCTTTTAGAAACAAAAAAAAAAAAAAAAAGAATTTTAACAAAAGATAAGTTTTACTTGGGAAAATTGTATGCAGCTGCTACAATTTTTTTTTTTTGATTCTAAAGAAACCAACTATGAAATGCCCAATTCTAGATTAAAAAACATTTTGAAAGAAATTAATTACGTTATGTGGATTTATAGTTTAATTACGAAATAAAAATATATATTTTATTGACGTCTTGAATTCTGATTGAATTAAAAAATATATTAGTTACTTCTATGCATTTTGATAAAATAACTAAATAAAATCACCAAAAAAGCAACCTATAAAAACAACGACATGAATAATTCAATGGCAAATGTCAGTTTTGTTTGTCTGCCACTCGAATTTAAAAGAAAAATCCTGAACGAACTCGAAGGAGTAAGGAAGAAAAGCTAAAACAAATGAACGGATGAACGGCCGTTCGCCGAGGTCAGGTCAAAGCAACGAACGGAGGACCGGCCGAACGGTTAAAAACGCGACCCATTCACTTCAACGACCCGTTCTTCGAACGGAATGTCCACCTCTACCCGGAACTGAAGCCAAAAACGCAACCCCTTCACTTCAACGACCCATTCATCCAATGGAATGGCACCTCTACCCGGAACTGAAGCCATAAACGCGATCCGTTCACTCCCGTTCACTTCAACGACCCGTTCTTCGAACGGAATGTCCACTTCTACCCGTAACTGAAGCCCAAAACGCGACCCGTTCACTTCAACGACCCGTTCTTCGAACGGAATGCTCACCTCTACTCGGAACTGAAGCCAAAAACGCAACACGTTCACTCCCGTTCACTTCAACGACCCGTTCTTCGAACGGAATGTCCACCTCTACCCTTAACTGAAGCCCAAAACCCGACCCGTTCACTTCAACGACCCGTTCTTCGAACGGAATGTCCACCTCTACCCGTAACTGAAGCCCAAAACGCAACACGTTCACTCCCGTTCACTTCAACGATCCGTTCTTCGAACGGAATGCCCACCTCTACCCGGAACTGAAGCCAAAAATGTTAAATTTACAGGCATCACAATATGCGAATTTGTAAAATAAAAGATGCCAATAAAAATATTTTAATTTAATTTTTCTTCTTTTTGAGATGGTGGTGGTAGCTGGGATTGGAGTGAATTGCCCAGCCTGTTGACCAATGAGATTCCAATAATTGGAGGCCTGGTGCGTGTCTCCGTGCATTCTACTCCAGAGGGTTTTATGAGTAATTTAAGGCTTTTACCTTAAATAAAAAAAAAAAAAATTTTTAAGTTGGAGTTTACAAAACAAAAATAAAATAAATTACACATCTCCTCCACGTTTTTTTTTTTTTTGACAAGTGAACCAAAAAGCATAGCTGAGTGCTCCACTAATCTACAAAGAGAGAGAGTTCCTTTCCCTTCTCTTTTTTTTTTTTTATAGATATCCACCTGGAATTTATGCCAGGACTTTTTAGGTGTTTTTTTTTTATTTGAAATTATATATGACAAGCAAGGCAATAAATTTGAAATAGGTCAAACGGGCACATACACATACATACATAGGTTATGTTTATTTTTAGTGATTGCCTTCAACTCTTGATGATGATAATAAGAGAGTGGAGGTACAAATTACGAATATTAATGGAAGCTCTTAAAAAGTGGTGGTTGGTTTGGGCAACGTCTAATGAAGTCATTTGACGCTAAGTTTCGGGAAATTATGTTATATATAACGAAACTTTCATTTAGATTACAACAGGAAATAAATGAATTAGATAGAGTAGAAGAATGTTTATCAATAAATATGGTGTGACTATTTAATTTCTCTTACCTATGCATATACAGAAAGTATTGGAAAAATTCGATGTCGAGATTTTGATCGAAATACACGTTTTGACTCCTTAACAAAAAAATTTAAAGTAAACAAATGGGTGTTAAAAAGTAATGTAAAAACAATCAATGCTATTCTCTAAACAAAGTTTTAACAGCTACGTTAACATGTTGTTTTTATTTTAAAGCTATCAAAATCATAACTTTACTTTTTAAGTTAAGGACGTCATTTTTATTTTAAACACGACGTTAAAATATTAACAGACTAGACATGGCATTAATTTTTAACACTATTTACTAAATGTTAACGCTTTGGCTTTAAAGTTTTTGAGAATAGCTATTTGAGGCAAGGAAGTGATTTTGAATTGCATTTTTTAACGTTTACATTACTTTTTAACACCCATTTGTTTATTTTAAATTTTAACGTCTGTTTTTAGAGAATAGACCTGTATATGTGAAAAAAAAACTCATTTCTTTTGACTTAAAGGTTAAGCGTGTTCTTGTTCACTAAATCAATGATTTGCTATCTGTCAGATAAGTTTTCTTGTTGACTAGAAATGAAGCAACCGGCTCTAAGTTGTATTTTCCCACACTATTTACTAAATGTTAACGCTTTGTTTACAGAATTTTAGCTATTTGAGGCAAGGGAGTGATTTTGAATAGCATTATTTAACGCTGATTGTTTTTACATTACTTTTTAACACCCATTTGTTTATTTTAAATTTTAACGCCTGTTTTTAGAGAATATACCTGGTAGCAGTGGCGGATCCATCCCCCGGTGTTTTTCGGGGGAGGGGGGGGGGTAATCTGGAGTGACTGGCCGCACAGCACACAATTTTTTCTTAATTTCGGTAATTTAAAGGCACATTCTGTACTTGTTTGCCAGAATATAAATACAAATCAAATTTTTAAGTATTAATTTTTAAAATTTTACATTAAAAATACATTTTTTTTTTCGAAAAAAAAAGTATTTTTTTTAAATCTCAGGGGGTAATTACCCCCTTACCCCCCCATTGTATCCGCCCTTGCCTGGTAGTGAGCTCGAGCTTGAAATTTTATATTTAAGTTAGTTACCTTCCTGGCACGTGACCCTAAGCCTTTGAACAAAATCAGTCAAAAAGTACTAGTACTTTACTGATGTACTTTTTCAGTTTTTTTTTTCAAAAGTTGTTTTAACGATTTTGATTAAAATTAATTCAATTAATCAATTATTTTTTAGACGCTCTTTTAAACTAAATTTGTATCGATACAAAAAATCCGGTGTGAAAAGCACAGAACAAAACTTTTAATTACCGAAAGTAAGAGAATGGCTTCGCTCCCTTCAAACTGAATCGGGCCCGCATGACACGAAACCTTTCCTTTTTGTAATATTTACCCTCTTCGATAAAATTATTTTTAAAAGAGGTAATTGGATATTTCAATTCAATGGGGAAAATTATTAGCTCAAAGGTATATAGGAATTTAGGAATTAAATTCCTGTAATCCTTACGAGGTTCTTTTTGAGTATATAAAATTTGATTTAGACAGGAAGTTGGTCAATAGATAATTACTATTTCAAAAACGATAAAGACGCCTAAGCAGCACAGTGAAATCCAAATCCCCTTCTGACAGAGAGTAAGTGGGCAGACAGATAGACAGACATTCAGTTAATTCTTAAAAGGAATGCTCTACTTTTCTTTTTATTTTTCTCTCTCTCTCTCTCTCTCAAAGGAAAAATTAAAATAAAATACTCTTGGGTCGTTAAAAAAAATAATATTTTAAGAAAAAAAAAAATTCTCTCTCATTTTGCTTCTCTATTTAATAAAAGATTCTTTGAATAATTAAAATCTTTTTTTTTTTATTTTTAAGTTGCTACAGTATATTATTATTTTAATAAAAATTGATTTTTATTTTCTTTAAAAGAAAATAAATTAATGAATAAAAAAAAAAGGAGCTTGCTTTTCAACTTTTTTTCTTTCTATAGCAAAATATTAAAGGTTGTTTTTTTGCTATACACCCCCGTAACCCATATTTTTTTTATAAAGATGAATTCATAAAAAAATGGAAATATTCGACCTTGTTTGGACTTATTTGGATTCAAGGGCGCACATACTTAGTGTCCTTTGGTTGTGTTCTGTGCCTGTCACACCAGATTTTTTTGTATCGAGATAAATTTAATTTAAAATTCAAGAGCATTCTCATTTCTGTTAAAAGTTGGGAAATGCGAATTTTTTACAAAAATGGCGATTTGGGGTATTTAAGGGTCGAATTTCAAAAATCCCCGAAATTACTTTTAGGGGTTAATTTAGGGGGGCCTTTAGCGTAGAAAACATATTGATATCTCATTTCAGTAAAAAGTTCTAAAAATCCGACTTTTTTTACAAAAATTTGGGGTACTTAGGGGCCGAATTTCCAAAAATCCTGAAACAATCATTTTTGATTTTCATCTAAGAAAGGTTTTAGCGAAGAAATCAAATTGATATCTCATTTCGGTTAAGAGTAATTAAAGAAAGAGTAAAATCAAAATTTTACCCAAAAATGTCGATTTGGGGGTCTTAAAATCGGAATTTCGAAAAATCGCTTCTTAAATGACGCCTACGCAATAAAAGTAATCTACATGTCAAATTTCAGCTTTATAGGTATTATAGTTTAGGCTGGGCGTTGTCATCACTTAATAAGTAAGTAAGTCACAAGTCTCTTTATATCTATAGAGATAGAGAAGAGATTAAAGCCAATTAAAATTGATTAAATCTCTCAAATGAAAAATAATAAAAATTATTATATAATTAAATTTTTTATTTATTTTTTTTCTTAATCCAAATCCTCTGATCGCAAATTAAGTTAATCTAAATTAGCAACAAATAAAAATCTTATATTGTTGTGTTTGTCTTTATTAATACAAAATTAAACATAGGGTTTTTTTTTTTTTTAAATTTTCCCTATATAAAAAACATTCCAAAAAAAAAGGTTCAAAAAGCCCAAGAAAATAAAGAAGAGTGAGGAAAAGCGGTGTTGCCAGATATGGTCGATTTACTGCGCACCCTCTTTGCGTCGAATTGGCCCAAGAAAATAGAACACGGGCTATTTTTCTGGCGCGATTAGACAACTTTTCGTCATACACGGAGACATTTTTCTTGACCGAGAAATGTCTTCAAACGGCCATTTTCGACGCATTTGCGTTTGTGCGCATTCTGATTGCGCCGATTTGGCCCGAAAAAATAGAAAAAACGTTTTTTTTCAATTCAATGCCAATTCCATTTTTGCTGTCATACACGAAGACATTTTTATGGAGCCAGAAATGTCGCCAGAAATTATGCTTGAAAAATGTCCTCGTGTTTACGACAGGCTTTATTTTGGCGCTTGACCCACATTTTTGGACCTCAAAACGTGTATTTCCATCGAATTTTTGATATGATTTTTACAATACCTTCTTTTATTAATATTTTAATAATGAGAAAGAAAGAAAATTGTCATTACTTACTAGTCAGGTTTATTCTATAAAATTTATTTACTCCCACCTCCTCAAATAGACATAGACACACTCTCGGTTTCTATTTATTTATATTATAATACAAACATCTCTATTTGAACTGCTTCGGTGTTTCTCTCTCTGGAATTTACATTTACCCCCTCCACCCCCCCCCGACACTAAATAACTTCCTAAGCAGCTATGGAAATCAGCTATATGTAAATGATCTGGATTATTCTAAAATCTAAGATCTGGGAATGTTCTAGAAGAGATTATTATAATATTTATCAATTCGAAAAAAACAAAAAACATGGTGTGTCTTTAACTTCTTGTTTATAAAGAATGAACGCTACCGATCTACCCATCGCGGCTTTTGTAAATGTTAGCAACGGCTTAGAGGCAAGCAAAATCTTTAACATTTTTTTTAGACGAACGGTTGAGAAGTGCGTTCTCTCGCTTTAACAGAATTTGTTTTTCCATTAAGTCTCTCGCTTTAACAGAATTTGTTTTTCATTAAGTACTACACATACAAATATTTTCGTTGAAATCCGTGTCATGAAGGCTATGTAAGTTTGTTAATGGACGTTTCGGCCCCTCGATTAGCTAGGCGACCATCCTCAGCCCTGAGAATGGTGGAATTGAAGCTTCATATAGATCTTATTCATTATATTTAATCTTAAATATAACTGATGAAGTTACAACAATAAATTTCTTTAAAATCTTTTATAGAGAAACTAAATGACAATAAGCCATACAGTACTATTATTGTTAGCTCACTCACGTTTACCTTTTTTTTTTTTTTTTTTTTTTTCTTTTTCTCCCTCCTAAAAAGGATTTTTATAGGTGGCACTAAACATCTAAAAATAGCTCCTAATGCTAATGATGATTACACGAAAAGAGCAGGAGCTCATCATTAAACTCCTCTCTTCTTGTTATTAATTAATAATTAAATGAACGTGAAATGGATTTTACAAACTTCATTTTCGAGGGGGGGGGGGAGGGGGGTTAAAATTCATACATATTTATAGATTTATTATTCTTTATAAATTTTAATTACACAGACTCTTATTTGGATAATTGCTAATGGAACAAATATAAAGGCTCTTCTCTCTACAAGGTAGGAATTATTACGTTAATGCTTTTAGGGATTTTAATTCTATATTTTATGATTTTTTTTTTTGTTTTTTATAGAATATAATCTAAATCTACGATATAATAATATGTTTTTTATTAGAATGGCTGAAAGCTGGTTTTTTTTTTTTACGAATAAAATAAACTACCGATTAAAAAAAAAGCCAGTAAGTGGATCAATTAGCAATTTTTGAAAAAAAAAAAAAAAACGCCATCTTCTTTCTAAATTGCTCTCTTAAATTCAAAATTAATAATTGTCAAAGGAAATGTGATCCCTCGGGCTTGGCGTAGTTGGTAGCGCGCCTGCCTTGTATACCAATGGTCGAGGGTTCGCCGAAAAGACTGTGTGAATGTGAATGGGAAAAAAGTGTGAGTGTTAAAAAAAAAAAAGGAAATGTAAAAGAAGACTTAAATCAAAAATAAGAATTATCTCGGTTCGATACCCAGCTGAAGCAATTTTTTTTTTTTTCAAATATCATGTTAATAAATTTATTTGATATATATAATTTATTTACTTTAAGTACAAATTTAAAATAAAAATTTTTTTTTTCTTTATTTTTTTACATTGTTTTCGATGTTTTTAAGGTGTTTGTCTCTCCAAATTTGTATTCTATTTGTATTTTATTTTTGTATTGATATTTTATTAAAAATTTTTTAGTGTTCTACTTTTTTTTTTTTTTTAATTTTTAGATATTGTCCGATTTCAAAAAAATTGATATCTGTAATGTCTATGTGGGTGGGCCACGTTTGCCGGGTATTACATTTCACTCCGAAAAAAACGACCCACTCATTACTCTGGTGAGGGCAAGTAGTATTCTTACAACTGAAGAATTCCCTGAAACGTAACGTAAATTAAAATAATTTGAGCCAAATTAAGTCTTATTTTTTTATTATTAATAAGAATTAATTTTCCAATTAAAGATAAACTCCTAAAACTTCTATCTGCATGATTCCTTGAATGAAATTAAAGGTAAACCCCTGGTAGGTATACAATCTAAATAAATTTCATGATCTCTGGTTGCCTAACTTTTAGGCTTGAAAATTAAATTTATTTTCATAATTAAAAAAAAAAAAAAAAATTCCTATGATTTTACTAAAGTAAAGGAGAAAATAAAAATTTCTATTCGTTTCTAACCTTTTCTTTAAAAAAAAAAAAAAAAAATTGTTTAAGGTTTTTTTAGGTTGGTATTTTTGTGCCAGTACTTTACGTATTTCATACACCAACTTCTGTCGCAAACGATCCAGTTATAGATACTTTTTCTCTAGCCCTTATAAATTTTACAATTTTCTTATAGAATAATATTTAAAATAATACACTAAGTGATATGTTTCAAATTTTTATTTGGTGAAATAATATATACACTTTATACGTATAGTTTATTAAAAACACTAGGTGATATGATTCAATAAATTAATGTGTCTCCATAGAAACATTATTTGACACACTAGTATTTATATCAATAAATAATATAAAGTGTTTTGAAATTAATTTTATCTATTTTAAAATGTTTCAACTTAAGTCAACGATTACCAATTTTAAATTTTTTAGTTTCAGCACTGCCGATACATGTATTATTTCACCAATAAAAATATGAAACATATCATCTAGTGTATCTTTAAAATTTTTTTTTTTAAGTAAAATAATAGCTTATATTTTTTTGATGGGCTCTTGAGCTAGCGTTTCGGTTCTCTCTCCAGCCATTATCAGAGCCGGCTGACTATCACACACAAAAGCTCTTTGTGACTTAATCAGATCAAAACGTATTCCTAAATTCGGGAAAAAAGCTTAAATTTACTTTATTTTATAGGAACATGGTAATTAATGATTTTCAATTGAATTGAGAGGTACAAAACTTGTTATCATATCAATCAATGAGATTATAACACGTTGAACCAACAATTAATTCCATTAATTATATTAAATTACGAAATCAATGACGTCAAATAAATTCCTCGTTGAATCACCTTCATCAAGATTAAACTAAGGTAAACGTCTAGATTTCATCAAGAGGCACTATTTAGGATTCCTAAATTCCTATGACCGTTATACCTGTTATTCATTTATATATTAAAAAAAATCATTGTGTGGTTTTATGAAAGCATGACGCAAGTGAAACTTTTTTTTTCGGATCGTAGGCATTTAACTGGAAAATTTTCAGAAAATTATTCATTTAAGGGTATTACAATCGCGTTTTTAATCTTAACTTAATAATTGGAAAATGTGAAATCAATAGACGCATGTTAAAAACTGAGAACAATATTTATTTAGTAATTGAATCATTTTAAATTATTTTAAAAATTTTATTTTATCAATTTAAAAATTGAATAATTAAATCTCACAATTATTTTTTTATAATTCGTCATATATATTAAATTTAAACTTTTCTATTTGTGACGTCATGGCTTGAAGCGTCATGACCCTTGACGTGACATTCTGCTAGAAGAGCGAAAAAACTTGAGGGGATAAAATAAAAGTTTCACTTTAAAAAAAAAATTCCATAATTCATCTTTTATTTTATGAATTTACATATGATAATATATATTTTAAATAAATATTTTGATCAATGAATTTTAAAATAGACAGACATAAAACATATTAGCAAATTAATAACATTGTCGTTGTTGTTGTTGTTGTTGCACATATAATAAAATAATATATGCAAGAGAGAGAGAGAGAGTACTGTAACTTTAACCTGTGTGTGACCTAAAATGCATGTTCCCCCTGGGGCTTTTGTCTCTCTCTCTCTCTCTCAAACACAGGGTAATCTTTCGTAACAAGTACACACCCTATTTGTTCTATGTAAATCCTTTTCTGGACATTCTATTCTACCAGTTAAACTAAATTGAATTTAGTTGTGACTTGTTAATTCACAAAAAAAAAAACCTATTATTTATTTTTAATAAAGATAAAGTTGATAAATAAATAAGTCGTATACTATTTTCTTACTTTATTAAAGTGAAACTTTTATTTGATGGCCTCAAATTTTTTGGCACTTCTATCAGCATGTCGCGTTACAAGCCGTGACGTCAAAGGCCGTGACGCTACACAAGCCGTGACGACAAAAATAGGAAAGTTGAAATTTAATATATAATACGAATTATAAAAAAATAATTGTGAGATTTAATTATTCAATTTTTAAATGGATAAAATATAATTTTTAAAATAATTTAAAATGATTCAATTACTAAATAAATATTGTTCTCAGTTTTTAACATGCGTCTATTGATTTCTCATTATTCCAATTATTAAGTTAAGATTAAAAACGCGATTTTAATACCCTTAATTGAATAATTTTCTGAAAATATTTACAAATAAATGGATAATACGCTAAAGTATTTATTTTTTAGCCGACGGTCCTTATAATTAAAATTGATAAGGATTCCTTCTTCCTCAAGGAACGACTATGAATACGAGTAAAATAAATAAATAAAATTCCCAGTTCCTTGGACATCGATCACAAGCAAATTTTTGCGGAATCCCCAATCTGAACTTAAAGGTGCGTTGCTCTCATCATCGCGAATCTATTTGAAGAACTAAAAGAAGAGAACAACACCTATGCCAGATCGATTCACAATTCCTAAAACCACTTCCGAAAAATTCTCTACTTATTTAAAAAAAAAACCTTCGTTCAGTAATTTCGGAGTCTATCTGCAAATAGACTATGTTACATAACAGAAATACCCCTCACTAATCTCAATTTAGATGTGTCGTCAATTTTTTCTTTATTCGTTTGTTCTTTTTAACCATTTTTACTTTCTCTTACCTATGTATATATGTAATATATATATAGAGAGAAAGTATTGGTTTCATGTCAAAAATTCGATGTCGAGATTTTGATGGATCTTCACGTTTTGAGGTCCCCTGAATCCAAAAAGTGGTTTTCGCGACATGGTCTGTCTGTGGGTGGGTGGGTGGGTGTGTGGGGTGGGTGGGTGTGTGTTCAATTTTAAGCATGAAGGAATTGAGCTATGAGGTTGAAATTTTATATTTAAGTTAAACATCCCCGGGACCGGAAAATAAGCTTTTTAATCAAAATCGGCCAAAGAGTACTAGTACTTTACTGATGTACTTTTTCAGTTTTTTTCGATTTTCTCAAAATTTGCTCCAACGATTTTTTTTAAAATTCAAAAATCAATTATTTTTTAGATGCTCTTTAAAATGTATATTCTCATTTTGCGATTGAAATCTTCTGAAGACCACTTTACTCTTGTATTTCATAGGGAAGATAGGAGAAATGGTTGCCATGGTAACAAAATATAAATATTTTCCCATACTTATAAATTTTACATCTTGAATTCATATGTTCCGTACTGTCGGGAACTAAATATATGTCGACACAAAAATCTGGTGTGACAAGCACAGAACACAACTTTCGATTACCGAAGGTAAGAGAAAGTTGTGTGCTGTGCGCCAGTCACACCAGATTTTTTATTTTTTTAAACCAAAAAAAAAGAGGAATAATTATAAAATGAAACTATTCTGATCCCAGTTCCCATTTCTATTTCGATATCACAAATGAATCTATTCATCGCCTCGGATAAAAACTGCAAATCGATTCAATTCGAATTTATATAAGGGATTTATTTATTTATTTTTTCAATAAAAAAAAATAGATAAACGCAATTGGCAAATTTATCCCCTTTTTATTGCTCCCATAACAAATAGTATTTAACTAAGCCATTCAGATAGAATATAGCGTTATAGAGATCATTTTTTTTTTATTTCCATCTTCACTCAAATATATTACACGTTATAAGATGGACTATAATAAACATTATGACCTTTAAAAGGGTGTAGTGAGATGTTTACCCAATTATGAAGTGTCATAATTAGGTAACCACCAAGGAGGGAATAAGCTATTGATCCATCAATATTCCTAAATCCTCTACTGAGATCATTAGCTTAGGAACTACTTTTTCCACAAGAACTAGTATAAAGTGAATTCGTTTAATTTAGAATAACTTAAAAAATAAATAAATTCTGAAATGTCTAAAAAAGTAGGCGGGCTGTGAAGACAATTTAATGGACTTCGTCGGGAGCAGTCGCTTAGAGGCCAGCAAAGACATTTTTTTCCCTCTCCACTTCTGAAAAGAGGCCCAGCGCCCTATCTCTCCGTTTACTCGCCTAATTTTAGGGGCCTAACACAGAGCCCGCCTCAGTCAGCGCTTACATTGCTTACCTACTACTTCCCTGGCTTCACAGGCCGCTGCGCCCAATTGCTCGATTTAGGAATTACGATTTGTTTAGGCCGTAAATGCCACGTGCCAAACTTGTTTTTCTGGGGGGGGGGTTATTTATGAATCTCAGCGTGATCAGTCAGACTATTATTAAAAATCTTTTGTAAAATAATCTCAATTTTATAATCGTATGGAGGAAGGCCGTCTAATTTACAGGAAGGTGAAGAAAATAGACTTTATTCGGGCCAAAATTATTTATTACCAATGTCAACGTATAGTCCCCGAAACGTTGATATTGGAAATAAATCATTTTGGGCCGAATAAAGTCCATTTTCTTCACCTTCCAATCTCAATTTTATTTATTTTAGTTTATAATTGGTAATGATTAATAAAGTCGTTCTTTTGTATTCAATTTGGTATATAATTCCTTCCCATAGATCAGCGGTTCCCAACTTTTTTGATGTGCGGTCCACTTTTTCAGTAAAAAAAAAAAACGCTGAGACCCACAGTATATAGGGTGTTTCAAAAAGGACTTTACAAATTTGAAGAAAATGTTTATAAATTCATACACAGAACCTAGAGAGGTGATTGTGGTGTCCATTTGTAGAGAAACCCATCAAGTTTTTTTTTTTACCTCAAACTAAATATGTTCTTCCTTTGGTTATCTTGCACACATCCCATCGGTAGTCAATTTTTTCCCATAATCTTTATTTCGAGGTAAAAAAAAAAAAAAAACTTAATGCGTTTCCCATTAAACAACCCTAAAACCAGGTCTGTAGGTTCTTTGGATAAATTTATATGTGTCTTTGAGTTTTCAAAACAAAACAAACACAGAGCTAGCACGCTCGGGTTCAGTGAATGCAGCCATCTTTGATGCTCAACTGCCGCTAGTGCTCGTGATAGTGCGATTCGGCACTAGCGAACTAGGTGTGTCAAAACATGATGTGTTTTTCTACAAATTCACACTACAATCACCTCTCTAGGTTCTCTGTATAAATTCATATGAATTTTCAAAGTAAAGTCCTTTTTGAAACACCCTGTATTTGTATATATATATTTTTTTCTTTCCTTAAACGTCCACGGACCAGTTCCAAACAGTCCGCAGCCTCAATGGGCCGCGGCCCACAGGTTGGGAACCGCAGCTATAGATCCTAGTGAAGACTACCTGAGAAGTATTTAGCATTAGAATTAGTATAATGGAAGATGGGAGCTAAAATATGTGGGTAACCTCTCAGCCGATTTCTGTTGGCTCAGTGGTGCGCCCGACGGAGGGTTAAATTATCATACTAAAAGAATTTTTTTTTTTTTTAAAGAAATCCAGAGAGATTTATTTAATTTCTTCAAATAGAAAGACAGAGAGAGAAAGAGAGATCTTTTAAAAAATGTAATATCAATCTTAAAGATTATCTAATTATATTTCTCTCTTTTTATATAAAACTCAATTTGTCATCTCACTCTCTTTGTGCAATGCATAACCTTTGACACTCACTCACTCGCTGCCTGAATGCCTCTCAAGTGGATTAACACAAAAAAAAAAAAGTTTTTGACAAACCTGACCTAGCACATCCTGTTTTTGGACGTGAATGTACTACCACTCTGTAAATTCTATTCCGCTTTCTATCACTTCAAGAGGAAATAATCTTAAAGGAGAGAGAGAGAGTTTTAAACAGGTCTTGAAGGGGTTAATTGGTGATGTTTCTGTCTGAGAAATATCTAATTTAAAAACAACCCAACTTTATCAATGTTTCAGGATAATTGTAACTTGAAAGAATAACTTCTAGACCCATAATGTGGTTTCTTTTAACAGGTAACTTGTAACTATATCAAGGAATTACTCAGAACTGTCTACAATCCTTTAAGTTCCCCAAGATCATTGCTTTTGTATTTATTTATTTAAATTGAAATGTACTAGAGCCTGATGGCTCCTCAGAGTAGCAAGTTTTGTTGGTTATTACTAAGCCAAGCGACGGCCAGACATCAACCATCCACACAGAAAGTATCCCATCCGCCTTGTGGTCAAGATCCAAATGGTGAGGGAGATGCAACCAATCGGCGGACGAGGAAGAGAGAGCCATCCAAATTACACAGCCAAATGGGTTGACACGAGACTCCGGAACACCGGATAATAGGTCACCCTGAGAATGCCAGCAGGCAGCGAATTCCACAGCCTGGGAATGATTTAGACACCTGCTCCGGACATGCGATGCCAAGCGATTCCAAAAGATAAGAAGAAGATCCCGTATATAAAACTCTATGAATCAAGCATAAATATCTGTGCTTGAGATAGGATTGCAAGTCGGTTCCTAGAATTTCTCGAACTCGGACAGAGACGTGGTCTCGTGGCCCTAGATCGAAAATATATCTTGCACAAGAGATATTAGTAAATCCTCATGGACAACTGGAACTTGAAACTAGAAATTAGCTTCTCAAAGGTTAAAAAAATTGTCTTGTTCTGCCTGAAAAACAGACATTCTATAATTATATGAATTTTTAATTTCAAAGATTTTTTAAAATTGTTTGATGGATTTGAATTTTGAGGTATTGCTCCTTCTCAGCCACCCGGGCCACATCCTTTTTCAGATCCCGGGTTTCCCAGTCGGAGGTAATGCTCCTTCTCAGTCACCCGAACCAGGGTTATCCAATCAGAGTAATCCTCATTTAAGGCACTATCTCAAATTGGGCTCCCTCCCCCAAAGGGATTGGGTGGGGTGGGCTTCAAACTCCGTAATCCACAGCTTAGCCACTTGCCTCCTCAATTAACTGTTAGGTAGGTTTTTGAAAGAAGAAATTAGGAATATCTTTATTTTATAAGGTATTATCCTTTCGAAAGGGCTTTAGAATACAATCAGTCCTTAAACTTTACGCTAGTCAAGACCAATTTTACTAACAGATAATGGTACCTTACAGTGGACGATACGATCCTAGTCGAAATATCGTGTAATTAAAATAATTTTTCTTTCAAATTCTGTAAATAATTTCTAATAGTGTACTAAATCCATCCTCAATGGATGTTCGGATGTGTCGGTAAATTATTTCCTTGTGTCTTACGGTATAATAACCATATGATTACTTCTTTAGTGAGCGGATAATGGTAGTTACGTTATCCTATCTTCTTTATTCATTCTACATTCAGAAAATTCACGTCATTTTTCATCCATTTTATGGTTTATTAATTCAATTGAAAAATTCTATTATATCAAACTTATGAATATTCAAATGAAAAAAAAAAAAAAAGATTCCTCCTCGTCAATCTGTCATTACATATTTCGAATTTCTTTTATTGAAGAACGTGAGAAAGAGAGAGAAGAGAAGAAATCTCATAAAAAATAGAGAGATCTCTCTGAAAAGAGTAGAGGGATTTAAAGGGGAGAGAAAAAAAAAGAGGGAAGAAACCACCGACTCTTGGTCAAGGATCAATTCAAGTTGCAAAGTCAACATAAAGCTGCAAGAAGATTCGCAACACGCTAACCCCATTCCTAAACACACATACACACATTCAAGAAACCATCATCAGATCTCAACTACTATCAACACTCTACTAGGCAAATAATAATAAATTGCCAACTTGGAGCTACGGGGAAACCTCTTGAAACAAAGTCTGGAAGAAAAAGAGATCCTAAGGACTTTTTTATTTTTTTTTATTATTATTTGTTTAACTTTAATTTTGAAACAATCTCATAATACCAGCTACCTTACTAAAATCTGTAAACCTATGGAAGTGTATCTTATTTAACATATAAATTAGATAGCGTTAGATACTTCAACAAAAATAATTGTGTTTCCTTGTTTCTTCACTCTTAATTTATTCAAAGTGGCTTATCAACCATCCTATCATACGAAATTAATTGACGCCAGAAAATTTAATTTAAGCAGGATTGATAACTAATTATCTCTTCACTCATTTACTGTAATAAATACGGGAAGTATAACTTTTATGGAATTATGCTAAGGTAAGTTACCATTTAAATAAATAAATAAATAAATAAATAAATAAATTTATTACGACCCGCTTAGAGGCACCAGTCCTCGGTGGCTAGGTCCAACAAACACAATACAAATTTAAATACAATAACAAATACAACAAAACAAAAGGAAAAAGAAAAAAAAAATAAATAATTAAATAAAATAAAATAAATAAATAAATAGAAATGCATGCCCATTAACAATCAACATGTTCATGCATTTCCATCGAAAGAAATAAAAAAAACAATATCAAAAATTCACGCAAGCCACGAGACCAGGAGTAAACGTCGCATTAGCCATCCCGACATTCGCCTTAAGCTGTTAAGGAAAACCTGGCCAAAACCTTAACAAGGATGGTATGACCTCTCTACCTCAACTATTCTTCCCCAATAGAGTTGGATAATTATTGAGTACCTCAATATCTTTATTAATGCGTGTGATAAAAATAAAAATCAAAAATGAAAAATAACATCTTAAAATGAATTAATTTTTATCAACAATGCGCAGTGAGTTGTGAGCTAGAGCCTTTTGTTCTAAAAATCAAAAAAATTAATTACCGAAATGTCAAAACTTTAAACATTTTATAATTTATTTGTAATAAGAAAATTATATCTAATTCCACTTTGTTTTTAAAACGCCTTGACCTAGGGATTAACCTTTCGATGGTCCCGAAATAAAATTTTATTTGAATAAGAATTATATATAAATGAAAGACATTTCGGGTTTGAGAATATTGAGAAATTTTTATGTCATGTGCACTTCGAGACGTTTTCATTATAATAAATTCACATGTACATGTACTGTATAATTAATGACCACCTTTATGCAACATTTCGATGTAATATTTTTCGTCACAATGTGTCTTTTTATAACTTCTATTATATATCGAAAATTAATTACTCTTGTATGTACATTTTTAGTCGGACTGATGATGAGATATTAAATTTGTCTCGAAACGTCTCCGGAGTCGAGAAGCATATAAAGGCTTTTTATTTGGCTGAACCTGCCCTTTCTCCAATCAACTTTATTCACAGCCACCATACTTCTATTTATTTCTTTATTAATCAATAAGTAGCATTAAACATTTTTATATAGTATAAATAAAAGAAACAGCTCAAGAATATATCATAGAAGTCGTACAACTTTGCTTAAAACCTTTTTGCAGATTAAGGTAAAAGAAATAAAATGAAATTTTATTAGTGCCGACGTCCAACTGCATTACATTGGTTTCAGTTACAATGAACCATCTTCAGGTCTGAAAACCCAATATCGATCATTTAAACCTTAAAAATTACCGATATTGGGTGTCTTGCTTGTTTTGTAATAATTGTGTAATTTTACAGACCTGAAGATGGTTCATTGTAATCAAAACCAATGTACTGCAGTTGGTCGTTGGCACTAATAAATCCTGACAAATAAAATTTTATTTTATTTCTTTTACCTTTAATCTGCAAAAAGATTTTAAGCAAAGTAAAAACCTCGGCTTCTATTATTATATAGGGTGTTTCAATAAAAGCACAAGATTTTAAGGTTTTCTGTAGCAAAGTATTAGAATATTAATTGATTTACTCTGTATACATTTAGGAATTACGTATCTATGAAACAAAATATTTTTAAATGACCGCCAAGACTTTGTTGACACATGCGAAAGCTTTTGACAAAATTTGAAATAACTTTATTGTATACATGTGGTGGTATTTTATTTATACAGCGTCTAATTTCGGCTTTCAAGGAGCTTCGGAGATCGTGAGCTTGTTGGTATAAACCTGTGACTTCAGATACCTCCACAGCTAGAAGTCCAAAGGTGTTAAATCTTAAATCACAAGTACTGAAACGGCCAATTCTGGTCACCAAACCGGGAAAAACCACGACCAAAAAGCAAACTCGTGCAAGACAGTAACCCCACAGCTAGAAGTACAAGTACAAGTACGAAACGGCCAATTTCTGGTCAACAAACCGGGAAAAGACACAAGCAATAGTAAATTCGTGCAAGACAGTAAGTGCTTCGTGTTCCAAAGGTCCAGGATTCCATCTCGTCCCAGGCGAAGAATTTATTTCAATTGGATTGGAATATACCAATCAAATGAAAGGGTATAAATGGCATCAGATGCCCGAAAAGGACCGTAATCAAATAAAAAAAAAAAAGATCCATGTTCACTAACCCATTTGACAACTTTCGAGCTGTCACATTATAATCACAACTTGGCGGTCAATTCAAATCTTGCGCTCTTATTGAAACACTCTTTATATTAATAATTGGAGGTTGTAAGAGGATCTTATGCAAATCAAACTTGGAAGATTACTCCTTAATAAATAGCAAGTTCTTAAAGCAATATTTCAATAAAAAACACAAATATTTTTCATTTTCAGGATTTTTTATTCATTTGATGACTGTGTGTGCACATATATTCCACCAGTTTCGGTCAATCAAATGACCATCATCAGATCTGCAAAAAAACAACATGTTACAACGTGAGAGCTGGCACAAGTCAAAACGAAAAAAAACACAACAAACAAACCACACAGACACCCTATAGGCCAATATATATATATATATATATACATATATAATCATGTATATCAAGAACATCACGATAATCATATATTACAAAACCCTTTACAATTATAATGAACACACATTAACTTTCATAATTAATTTTACATATACATATATACATTAAAGATTTAAGGCAATTTTTTAATTTTATTTTACCTACCAAAAATCCTTAAACTCCTGACACATAAAATAAGTTTTATATTATTTCTCATCTTATTTAATTATAGTAAGCATCATCCTGATTATTTAGGAGGCTATGTTTTTAGATAGTGCTACTTAGCTCGGATCAGTGGTTTGCTTCTGATCGCTGAAATCAAATTAGCTACCTCTTGGTTTAAATATTTATAAACAGTTTTATTGTAATTCAAATAACATCAAGGAAAATCTGGATCAGAGAATGATATCACAGAAGGAAGAAACAACAGGCCTCACTATTGATGTTTCTAAGGCGTTTTTTGAGTGGCTCTGATGTAGGAAGTGTTTTAGAAGACTGATAAATTATCTTCCTGATACAGTCACATCCAAAATAATTCTTCTCATAAGAGTCTAATGGCCTCTGATGCTGAAAAAGATAAAAAGCAATTTTAACTTTGCTTGTAGTACTTTCCTTTATGATGGCACAACAAACGGCCATTTAACGTTTATGATTCTTGATAAATAATAATAATAATAATAAAAATCCTTTTGTAATTGCGGAACATTTAAAAAATCATTCTCAAAAAACATTTACATTTAAATTTTATCAAAACTTTTCACTCTCTTCTGGGGATAATATCTCTGTTTGCTATAAATGAAATTAACATTAAATAAGATTGTTATTGTTGTACGTAAATGATATATCAAAAATCCATTTTTGTTTCTAAACAAACAAATATGAATTAAACTTAACGTAAATCTCTTTTGATCATTTTAATATTTTAGTAGGGCGAACAAAAACGATTTTATCTTGATATATAGATTATTTAAAGATCCGTAATAGGGCAAATGTTTTATCTTGTTTGAATTTCTAATGTAATTGAGAAACTTTTTTTTTTTTTTTCTCTCAACTTGTTTTAACAAAAGTTTTTACGTCATCATTCTCATCATGATCCTAGTTAACGCTTTAGCTTGGGTTTACCTAAATAATTTATGCATTGTGTCCTAAATCTTATCTTAATATGTCAACACACATAGTGTGAAAGCTATTCACATAAATTTCACTATTTTAAATTGAATTGGCGATCACGAATTCTCTGAAACAATGAGAACTTTAATTTATATAATGTTTCAAATATTAATTTTTTTAATTTATATGTCAACTACGAATAAAAAATCTGAAACGTTCTTTATTATTATTTTAAAGTGAAAATTTTATTACATGGCCTCATATTTTTTCGCCCATCTATCAGCATGTCGCGTTACAAGCCGTGACGTCATCCAGACCCCCATACCAGGTTTCTTTACTACGATTTAAGATTGCGCTACTGTCGCTTTATTGTTTATAATTATACAAGTGGAGAAACCCGTAGAAGGCTCTGGCTGCACCCCCTGAACCCCCTTGCTTACCTCCGGATCTGTCTGTCTCTCTGTTTGTAAAGCATATATTCCGAAACTACTGGACCAATTTTCATGGCGTTTTTTTTAATGGGTTTCCGTGGGTGGTTTTAGGCTATGTCAAATTAGGGTAGGGAACCCCCCCCCTTACTAGGGGTTCACAAATCTCTCATAGAAAACATTGGAAAACAGGTTCTAACTCGCTTTTCGAAAAATATATTAATCAAATCTTTAAAACTCTAACTCCCCCTAGAATTCGACATTTCAAAAAGGTTTTTGCCACCTCCCTGAATTTAATTTTTTTATTTTTTTTATTTTTCACTTAATTTTAATAAAATTTAAAATGACGCTTCTTTAA
>JAKCPI010021733.1:0-25805 GCA_023213315.1 Euborellia annulipes
TGAGATTTAATTAAAAAAAAAAAAATTCTTAAATCTCGGAAGAGGGGGGGGGGTAATTACCCCTTTACCCCTCCCCCTATATCCGCCCTTGCGTTGTTGTAACCGCTTTGATAATGTTTATTATGATTATGTGGGTTGAAATATTTGCGAATAAATTTAAAATTATATTTTTTGTGATTTTTTCTTTATATTTTAATTGAGGGATACCCAACGGTTTACACATGTTAATAAGTAAATTTGTCATATTTTAAATGAACAAATTGAGTCAAACTCATACACTATCCCTCGATTTATTTGAATCATGGATGGCCAAGCATTTGAGGACACTCACTCTCGTTTCATAATAACGTTTTTTCTTCTTCTTTTTTTTGAGGATAAGTCTGATATCGTTACCTTAGACGCAGATCTTGGTCTTTTGAAATTCGCCCGATTGTTTATAAACAAGGTTAGTGTTGGATATCGATGTGGAAGCTATTGCCAAGGGCAAAAAGCAAGAAACTGCTTTCGATAGTAACAGTAACTAGTAAAACAAACTACAGCAAATCAAGAAGTTAATAAAGGTCATCGCGAGCAACCATCTAGCTCGCAAGGCTCTAGAATCCCTTGGATCTTCCATCATGAACAAGAGACATAACACGCAAGATTCTGATAAAGTTACCATAACCATAGAAATGCTTTTACCACGGGCATGCATATACAGAGTTAACCACAGTTTTCTTTAATTTCTTTATTTAAGTTGAGCCAATTGCTATAAAAAATTCATAATAGTTTTGTAAAAAATAAGAACAATTTAGTTTTAATGTCAGTATGTCTAAATTCCCATACACATGCTGTAGACTTTTGACTTGTGCAACAAAAACCACATTGCGTTTCTGTTTTGAAATCGCCTTTTATCGGCAATGACCAAAAAACACTTCGCGATCTACTCTGTTTTGGCCACCCCTTATTTAAACACTGGCGGGATCTTTCACCTTATAAGATACCGTTTTAGGAAAATTATATTTTCTTAAAGGGATTTTAGATCGCTCAACTTTTTTCTCCAATATTCCATATTTATTTTAATCGGTTCAATGAGATTCACAAACAATAACACCTTTTAAATTAGTCTGTTAAAAATATAAAACTACAATTCCGATTTTTTCATAGATTTTTAGCTTTTTGAGAGATATCATTGGGAATCCCTTAATTTTTTTTCATATATCAAATCTAAAATGTATATATTTTAGATTGATTAATTATTTTCAACTAGACTATTTTTTTTTAAGGTCTTTTTCGGCATCTAAGGCCATTTAGACCCCATCCCTATTTATTTCAAATGAAATAAATTTTTCTCGCCTGGGACGGGAGGCGAACCCGGGACTCCGGTGCGAGAAGCTAGTGTCACGGGTCACGGGCTAAAAAATTTAAAATTTTGGACCAGGAGATATTGGCTGAACGAATGATAAATGATGAAGGAAGGAAGTATCCATGATTCAATAACTTTAGAAACTCTGTCACTTGACAGCTTTTGGCTGCTATACTTCCTCCATCATTGAAGTTATATACCGTATATATATATATATATATATATATATATATATATATACATATACTACTGTATTTTGATTCATATATATATGACGATAAAGTTTCACATATATCCAGTTGCGTAAGGCTTTCGGAATATACGAGTATATATTCAATTTTATTAATATATATAATGTATTATATTTGTTCAATATGTAAATATGTAATAATAAATAATAATAACATTTTAAAATAATAAATTTTTTTTTTTAATTTATCTAAAACCAATAATTTATATAAAGTATGAATGAATTAGTTATTGAATATGAGATGACAAAAGGAAGATGGTCAGTGACGGCGCTACGGAGGGCAAGTGCCCCTCCGCCAATAGCTTCTGCTCCATCCCTCTCTGAGAAAAAGCTCGGGCCGTCACTGGAGAGGGGTACAATATTGAAATTGTGAGAGTCACTTATAAAGCCCCATTTTATGTGGGCGTAGCCAAATAAAAACATTCATATAGCTTTACAATTAATTCAAACGAGCATATTTTCATTTTGTCACAAATCAAGTACAAGAGTAAAATGGTCTTCAGAAGATTTCAATGGGAAAATGAGAGTATACATTTTAAAGAGCATTTAAAAAATAATTGATTTTCGAATTTTAATCAAAATCGTTGGAGCGAATTTCGAGAAAATCGAAAAAAACTGAAAAAGTACATCAGTAAAGTACTAGTACTTTTTAGCCGATTTTGTTCAAAAGCTTCGTGTTAGATCCCAGGGGGGTACCTTATTTAAATATAAAATTTCAACCTCATAGCTCTTTTTGTTCTTGAGATATTTTGTTCACAAACACAGAAGACCATGTCGTGAAAAACACTTTTTAGACTCAGGGGACCTCAAAACATGTATGTATATCCATCAAAATCTCGGCATCGAATTTTTGACATGATCGCAATAATTTCTCTCTATATATTTCATATATGGGGTGAGAGAAAGTAAAAAGGAAATTGATAATAATAAAAAAAAAAAAAAGTGCAGGAGATGGATTTGAACTCGCAAAGTTTGACTAGTGAGGATGGAAAAAATAAAATTGTATACCACTTAACCAATTGAGCCACCGTTAATTTTATTAAAATTAGAGAAAAATAGAGCATAGAACAAATATTTAATAAAAGAAGTATTAAAAAAATTTTAATATTGCACATATGATATATCATTTTTTACTACGTTTTATGCAGATTAATAATTTGTAATCAAATTTTATATAGGATGCTTAGTTTTCTAATTATTCATTCGGCAAATGTCACATTGTGAATGACTTGATGTAATTAAACCAAAAACTCTATATAAAATATGATACATGCTCTTAATTCTTGAATTTCTCCTGATTTCAGAAAACTAAATCCCTTTTAATTATATGATATAATTTGGGAGTTATTGGCGATCAAAGTTAAGCTTATTTTCTACCTTAATGACATCAACACCCAATATTCTATATTATCGAAAAAGCTTATTTATCATTGTCTGATCAAAACCAAATTTTTACCAGAGATTTATAATTAAAAAATGAGTTTTTTTCTAAAGTTTCATTGAGATTGGTAAAGAAAAAAATATTGCGTATTTTGTAAATTGAGTTTTAGAATTCGGAATCCCGGATTGGTAAAGAGAGCGCTCTGTGAACCGGGTCTAGGCTTGAATCTGAGATCCCAATTCTAAAACTCAATTTACAAAATAGTCAATATTTTATTTATTTCTTTACCAATCTCAATGAAACTTTAGAAAAAAACTCATTTTTTAATTATAAATCTCTGGTAAAAATTTGGTTTTAATCAGACAATGCTAAATAAGCTTTTTTCGATAATATAGAATATTGAATGTTGATGTCATTAAGGTAGAAAATAAGCTTAACTTTGATCGCCAATAACTCCCAAATTATATCATATAATTAAAAGGGATTTAGTTTTTTGAAATCAGGAGAAATTCAAGAATTAAGAGCATGTATCATATTTTATATAGAGTTTTTGGTTTAATTACATCAAGTCATTCACAATGTGACATTTGCCGAATGAATAATTAGAAAACTAAGCATCCTATATAAAATTTGATTACAAATTATTAATCTGCATAAAACGCAGTAAAAAATGATATATCATATGTGCAATATTAAAATTTTTTTAATACTTCTTTTATTAAATATTTGTTCTATGCTCTATTTTTCTTAATTTTAATAAAATTAACGGTGGCTCAGTTGGTAAAGTGGTATACAATTTTATTTTTTCCATCCTCACTAGTCAAACTTTGCGAGTTCAAATCCATCTCCTGCACTTTTTTTTTTTTTATTATTATCAATTTCCTTTTATTTTTAATGCTAACTTATAATTTTCTAAGAAATGAAATAAACAAAAAATCAAACAATATAAATACAATACAATAACTTTTTATTAAAATGTTCCTTAAAAAGGGAAAATATAATAACTTTTTTTTGTTAATTTTTAATTCGCTGATTTCTGTCTTTCTGTTATTTATTTATTTATTTTTTTTTTAAAGTCATTTCGGCTGCAGAGGCCATTTGACTTATATAAATATTTATTATTTATTTAAATACATGTATCGATGGCTTCCGGCGGACGTTCAATGGTCTTGTTTTTCGGGGGCCACCTATCCCGATTTTCAGCACCACTTGGCGTTGCTTAACAATGATAATCTTGGTGGCTGTTGTTCTTTCTTCTTGCCAGGCCCGCCGGCCTCTTATTTATTTATCGATGCTTTCTGGCATCTGCTCCCTTGGATGCTTCCCCAATTTCTTTTGTTTCTCTGTTGATATACCCTATATGTATATTATTGCCCGCTCCCTCCCCCCCCCCCCCCTTTAGTAAGTGTGCCCCACCTCTGCCCTCCAATGAGAATAAGCTGCCGCCATCACTGAAGATGGAAGCAAGGGCGGATTAAAGGGGGGCGGCGGGGGGCGATCGCCCCCCCCCCTCCAGAGAAGAAATTCAAACAGTTATAAAAACTAGAAATCTAAAGAAATTATGATTTCCGCTCTTTAATTTCAATTGAATTTGTTACCAATCAATTTAAATAAATAGGAAAGGGGTCAAAATGGCCATAGATGCCGACAAAGTCCTTAAATAAAAAAAAAACCGCCCCCCCCCCCCGACAAAATTGAATTAATCCGCCACTGGATGGAAGTCAGTTAAAACTCAATCTCAGATTTATATTAAATTTTTTATTTATTTATTGCTCTCACTATTCTTATTAAGCATGCAAATGTTTTTCTAGCAAACATTTTGATAAAAACTGACTTTGGGTTGTTAGGCCAATATAATTCAAGGTGGTGTGACTGGCGGCACAGGACACAACTTTCTCATACATTGAGAAAACAGATAAATAAAGAAGAGCAGCTAGTATTTGTTTCATTTATTTAAGGCCCATTAAGCTGACGTTTCGGTCTCGGTCGAGACCATCCTCAGAGCTACAACATAGCAAGGAAAGCACAAATCCTTAAAATTTTATTTTATTTTATAGCAAGGAAAGCACAAATCCTTAAAATTTTATTTTAAGGATTTGTGCTTTCCTTGCTTTGTTGTAGCTCTGAGGATGGTCTCGACCGAGACCGAAACGTCAGCTTAATGGGCCTTAAATAAATGAAACAAATACTAGCTGCTTTTCTTTATTCATCCTGTTTTCTCAATAAATTTATCCAGCTATAAATCTACCTTTCTCACACATGTTGAAGAAGATCAAAATATCCAATTAAAAATACCCTTTGAAATGAATAGTACTAAAGATAGAGAAAAAAATTTTTTTCATTAATAAATTAATCACCTAGTCATTTTAGTCTTGATTTTAAACTTTGAAATTACCCCCTAGAAATACGTTGGTTTATCTAACTGTCGGGAGATGACGCTAATGTTGCAAAGAACGATAGCTGATGAGTTAGTTCTTTCAATAAATAGTTCACTCAGGAACATTTCCAACAATACATTTATTTTCTTGACATTACTCAAAGTGTTTCATAATTAGTTTTAATTAATCTGTGTATCGTTACGTAGTTATTAAATTAAGTGAAATCCAACATTTGCTTCATTCTCAAAGAAAGGTAAACTATTTTAATTCATTAATATTATTAAATGATTAGTAATATACAATTTGATGTCATATTTTGTTTTATCATTAAGTAGGGTATATAAGTAATTAGTTGCTTATCAATTATTTATAAATACTTTCTTTCATCGATTAATTTTTCAAAAAATATGATACTATAGTTCAAATACATAAAGAACATCTGATGCCGTCAAATTTGTTGTTGGGTGGTTTTTCTGTGAATCTTCGTATATATTTATAGCAGTTATGACTAAATAATTCGAGAATAAGACGTCTTACTACTTAAAAAATGATTCTGATAAAATCTGAATTTATATTTTCTATTTTTTTTCTCTTACCCTATAGGCCCTATATGAAATATATATAGAGAAAGAAAGTATTGCGATCATGTTTTTAATTACAAGGCTTTTCGGTTGCTGGGTTTTGCTGGGCTCATTAGAGTTAACAATCATGATACATTATATCGATGTGTTCCGGTGGGCGTTCAACTTCTTCCTCTGGCTACCCATCCAGAGGTTGAACGCTGCTTGACATGACTTATTTACAAAGATCTTGGTGGCTGTTGTTCTTTCTTCTCTCTGAATTTTTACTTTCTCTTACACTCTATACATGTTAATAAATAGAGAGAGATAGTATTGGATTCATGTCAAAAATTCGATGTCGAGATTTTGATGGATATACACGTTTTGAGGTCCCCTGGATCCAAAAAAGTGGTTTTCGCAACATGGTATGTCTGTCTGTCTGTGGACCAAATATTTCAAGAACGAAATGAGCTAGGAGTTTGACATTTTATATTTAAGTTAGGCACCCCATGTGACGTGACACGAAATCGACCAAAGAGTACTAATACTTTACTGATGCACTTTTTCAGTTTTTTTTCGATTTTCTCAAAATTAGCTCCAACGATTTTTTTTTTAATTGAAAAATCAATTATTTTTTAGATGCTCTTTAAAATGTATATTATCATTTAGCCATTGAAATCTTCTGAAGACCACTTTACTCTTGTACTTCATAGGAAAGATAGGAGAAATGGTTGCCATGGTAACAAAATATAAATATTTTTCTGTTTATAAATTTTACATCTTGAATTCAAATGTGCCCTACTGTCGAAAACTAAATATATGTCGACACAAAAAATCTAGTTTGACAAGCACAGAACACAACTTTCGATTACCGAGGGTAAGAGAAAGTTGTGTGCTGTGCGACCAGTCACACCAGATTTTTCTGTTTATTAAATGAACATTTTAAACTGAAGAGGTAAAGAATAGAAAAGTAAACTAAGTTTTTCCAATATGCCGTTCCAAGGATGCTTAGTTTGCTCTGGCCCTGGTTGCGATGAAATTTATTTATGAACATAACGTTGGATTAAAAATAAAATTTCAATCCTTTTTAATACAATTTTGAATATGTTGTTATTATATTAAATAAAATGAGGTGATTATGAATCAAGAAGGCAGAGTTAAATAAATTACCATAAATACAACAAAATAATATGATTCGGATAATTTAAGCATATTATGCTTACAGTAAAAACTCAAAATCAGTCTGCTGCTGAAACTGATTGTATTGAAGATCTAGAATTATCTGATGGAGATGATATTCCTTATGTTAACAATTACCAAGAATTTTTAAGACATTCTAAATCAAAGTTTAATGAAGATATGAAACGAAAAGCAGAAAATTCACCATTAAAAATCACCAATTTCGAGTTAGTCAAAACGATTGGAACTGGTTCCTTTGGTCGAGTGGTAATAGCAAAATTGAAAAATTCAACCAAAGTTTTTGCTATTAAAATTATTCCCAAAAAAAAAGTTGTAATGACAGGTCAAGTAAAACATATACTTAATGAACGCAATATTCTACGAAGTATTCATTTTCCATTTATTATACATCTAGAAACAAGTTTCTTAGATTCAACCTTTCTTTATTTAGTAATGCCCTATATAAATGGTGGCGAATTGTTTTTTCATTTGCGTCATCTTGGAAAAATGAATGAATTAAATGCACGTTTTTATGCTGGTCAAATTTGTCTTGCTCTTGAGTTTCTACATTATTTAAAAATCATCTATCGTGATTTAAAACCAGAAAATCTTGTTTTTGATTCCAATGGAGATCTTAAATTCGTAGATTTTGGTTTTGCAAAGGTATTAATATTTATTTATATCCCTTCTCTTTCCGCTTTTTGACTTAAATATTAATTATTTTTATAGGTCGTTAAAAGTAGAGCTTGGACTTTATGCGGAACACCTGATTATATTGCACCAGAAATGCTTTTAAATCGTGGCTATTCTTTTTCGGTGGATGTTTGGTCTTTTGGTGTCTTACTTTTTGAATTAAATGCTGGACAACCTCCATTTAGAGACAAAAATACACTTTACCTTTATGAAAAAATTTTGAAAGCCAAATATACTTTACCATCACAATTTAGTGCTGAATTAAAAGATCTTATTTCAAAAATGTTAGTGGTAAGTTTTTTTTCCTATTTCAATAGTCAATCACAGCTTAAGTGCAGGTTCAGGATAAAAACCCAACTAGGGAATATATTTATAGAAGCATCTCTATAATCTTTGCAAATTCTTGCATTTAGTTCCACTCTTCATCTACTAGTACCAAGTCTACATAATCTAGATTTTTCTTTCCAAAATTAAGTAACATCAACATATTCCTGCTATGCTTATTATAAGTTAATAAACACTCCTTTAAAGACTTAAACGAATCTCTAAGTCTAGGGAGTCTTTAGTCATTTTTGATATGCATATTATTTAGCCTAGAATTTTATTAGATCACCCCCCAGCTTTCCTTAACAAATGCCAATAGTGTTAATCTTAAAAAGCCAAGGGGTTTGGATCCCAGGCAGTCCGATAGATATTTATTTAAATCATTTAGATACCAATAAATATGCCTGGACCCCAATATATATCGATTTATTATAATGAGTATCCTCATAGGCGTAACTACAGAATTTGGCTGGGGGGCCTCACCTCCTGTGGGGTGGGACCAGCTATTCTCCTGAGGGCCTGGAAAGCCCCATATTTTCTCAATTTTTCTTGGGGCAGGGAGCTTTCTGGGGGGGGGGGGAGGCACGAGGGGTCTGGAGCCCCCCCCCGCCCCCCTATTTACGCCCATGAGTATCCTCTAAAGTCCCTATGGCCTAAGATACCAAAAAATCTAAAAAAATCTTTGTTTTATCTATTTTTCTTGTTCAGAAAAAAGTAAGTTATCTTAATGTATCATCAAAAATATATAGCATCTCATCTTTTACTACTCTAACAGGAGTGTCCAAAATTTTTTTTTTATCAGATTTTGCAAAGCGGAATCAGTATGCCAAAGGAACAACCAATTAGCTCATGTGGTAAGGAATAAAGAAAGAGCGAATGCAGCTATTTTTATTTCGTTTATTAGGCACTTCAAGCCGACTTTTCGATCAGATTTGCGACCATACTCAAGGCTGAAGTATGTCAATAAAACTCCTCAAAAAGTCGAATGGAGCAATTGTGTAAAATATTTATTGCCGTTTAATAAGAACCATGAAGCTATGCACTTCAAAGCTAGATTTCAATCAAGGCTCTGCAGATTTCAATCTAGCCTTGACTCCCTATAGCCAATGGCAGGGCCGGATCTAGGGGGGGGGGGGGGCAGTGGGTGCCTGTGCCCCGGGCGGCAGATATCAGGGTGGGCGGCAATTAAAGAAAGATTTCCCAAAAAAAATGTAAAATGATATGAATTTTGTATAGAAAATTTTAAGGAGGGGGGCGGCAAATTAAATTTTGCCCCCTAAAAATCTCCTTGATTCGCCTAGCCAATGGTTCTTATTAAATGGCAATAAATATTTTACACAATTGCGCCTTTTTGAGGACTTTTATTGACAAACTTCAGGATGGTCGCAAATCTGATCGAAAAGTCGGCTTGAAGTGCCTAATAAGCGAAATAAAAAATAGCTCATTCGCTCTTTCTTTTTCCTTACATAAGATCTACTCAGCTATCCATCTCCAATTTTAGCTCATGTGTTTAAATTATTTTCCAGGATAAGTAAACAGGAGAAGAAATATCAGTATTGTTGCATTTCATTATTTTATTCCCATGATGTTGACGTTTCGATCCCGGTTGGGATCATCTCAGAATATATCTGGTTAGGCCTAAATATATTTCTGAGGATGATCCCAACCGGGATCGAAACGTCAACGTGATGGGAATAAAATAATGAAATACAACAAGCTGCTGATTTTTCTTCTCCTGTTTACTTATCCTAATTGAACTACCACCTATAAGCCCTAGGCATCCAAATTATTTTTCCTTTTAGATAGAATACAATCATTGAATTTGTTCCAAAGTTCAACCAAAATTGGTGTACCGTAGTTTAAGTTGTTATTTGTAAAGATCATAAAGTCCATGTCATTTCAGTTGAAAAAAAAAGTTTTGTTAATTTAATTTGAAAACTTTAAGAAAGGTATATTGAGAGCTGTGCTTTGACATTTTACGGATTTAGGCAATTTTTTTTTTTTTTTTAATAATAAAAATTCAAGTTCAAACTTTTTACAAGGTGAATGTTACTAAGAGAATTTGCGGATCAGACTCCAATAAAGATGACATAAAAAATCATAAATGGTTCAACGACATGAAATGGGAGGCCCTTTTAAATAGGGCTATACAACCACCTTTTATACCTAAAGTCTCTAATCAAATGGATTCTTCGAATTTTGAACGATTTGAGGAGAAAGAAATTGTAGTTTTGGAGGAAGACAGATACAAATCCCTGTTTAGAGACTTTTAAAAGAATTTTTCTTTTATTAAGAGATGACTTTTTAAAAAGTCAAAAATTCCCTTTTTTCACAAAAAGAGGAATAAAAGAAAGAAGAAGCGTAAGAAAGCAAGTCCGGAACGATTTACCACCTCTCAAGAGCATTAACGAAATAACAAAGGAATGGAAATTGTAAATGAAAAATGTATTGCTATCAAACATAATAAAACTGCAAAAAATCTCAAATTATTATTTCTTAATTGATCAAGATCTGTGGCTGTAGTCTAAAAGGTGATGGAGTCAGGAAAAAAAAACAAGACGATTTCAGCCAAATATTCTTTTATTTAAATTTTTGCCCTCATGGCTGACGTTTCAGCCCGAGGTCTAGGCCATCTTCAATAATCTAAAAGTGAGGATATATATGCAAAAACAGCGACAACATTCAACATGTAGTCCGCTCATAGCAAAACGTAAACACAAAAACGCTGTTTTTGCAAATATCCTCACTTTTAGATTATTGCCAGCCGGCTCTGAAGATGGCCTAGACCTCGGACCGAAACGTCAGCCGTGAGGGGCGAGAATTTAAATAAAAGAATATTTGGCTGCAAACGTTTTGTTTTTTTTTCTGGCTCCATCACCAATATTATTGCCTCTATAAAATTTTATTTTGTTAAAAGCTATCTGCAACAAGACATGTGAGTGTTTTTTATTGGTGAGGCCAAACATCCCATGGCCCCCGGGAATCGAACCCAGGATCTCCGCCTTATTTAACTAAAAAAGCTATCTGGTTTCAAAAAACTCTCTCATTGTAGGAATTTTGCGTATATTAATGTTTATTTTTCGCCCCTCAATTGCTATTCTTCTTACCGTGGTATACCATTTATTTAGGGGGCCCAAGACCCACCCAAAGATATATTATTGTGCATATAAATGCATATTTTAGCTGGGTATGTGATATTTTCCATGTTTTAAACATTTCTATGTCTTAATCTTTGGTAAATTAGAAAATAAAAGAGGAAAATTGCAAAGTACAGCTGTGTAGGTCGCAGGTTCTCAAAGTTTTCGTCTCCGCCCTCTTTAGCAAAAAGGAGTAAGCGATAATCAAAGAACCCAAATTATCACTTGTCACTACCTTCTCGGCTACTGAATCTGTGACACAATTTGGACTTATATAAATAATTTTAGCAAGCGATCAGTTGCCTTTAGTACGCACTTGTATTGCAAGAGGTCACTCACTCATCAGCAGCTGTTCTTGAGATTCATTTTCACTAGCGATCCTGGTGGCAGCATTTTCATTTGTTTATTTAAATTTTTATTTATTCTTTGGTTTCATTTAATTAACTTAAAAAAAAATTGAATTTTGAAATATTATCTCATGTCAATTTGGCTAATGAAGTTGAATATGAAAGCATTTTATCAAGAGCCAACAATAAATAGTAAATAAAATTTTTATTATTTATTTATGATAAAGTTAAGCACAAGCCTTACAAATGCAGAAGATAATGAGCCCAGTGATGATTTGGTTAAAGAGATAGAAGGATGTCAAGACCGTGATATATTTCCATATCCATATATCCATGATTTTAAAAAGCTTATAAAGGAAGCCAAAGAAAGTTTTCCTATAGAATACAATAACAAAACCAAAAACCAAACTCTTCTATCGCAATTGAAAATTACTCATTTTCATTTGATTAGAACTCTAGGAAAAGGATCCTTTGGCCGAGTTATCTTAGTGAAATTTAAAAAAACATACAAACATTTTGCTTTAAAATTGATGCCAAAAAATCAAATCTACATAAAGAGGCAATTGCAACACGTTTTGAACGAAAGGGATATTTTAAGAAGCATTAGTTTTCCTTTCGTCATTCCTCTTATTTCTAGTTTCCAGGATACGACTAATCTTTATTTATTAATGCCTTATTTAAAAGGAGGTGAATTATTTTATCATTTACGCAATTCTGGAAAATTACTCGAATGGAATGCCAAATATTATGCGGGACAAGTATGTCTTGGTTTAGAATTTCTACATCATTTAAATATCATCTATCGTGATTTAAAACCAGAAAATCTTGTATTAGATTCGAATGGTGATGTCAAATTAATTGATTTTGGTTTTTCAAAGGTATTAACTTATTTTATATTTCTCTAGAATAAATAGAGGCTGAGATGAGTTTAATAGGAAATTTCGACACAAGTCCAGTGCACCCCAAAAAAGTCCTGGGCCCATGGCTAATATAAAGAATAAGTAAGTAGCTAGTATTCTATGCTAGGTGTGACTTTTTTGAATTTTTTTCCTTTTACCTTCCTCTTTGGCTAATAAGAGCTCGGAAAGCTAAGCTAATTGGGGACAAATTTAAGAAATATGAAGATGAATTTAACCTTTAAAAAATTTTTAAAACAATTCTCAGGGGTCCTGATCTAGCCCGTTTCGGTCCTTTGAAATAAAAAGATTAAAACTCTATTGTCGTTTTTTTTTTCAGATTTCGTTCATTTTTTGTAATCTTTGTTTTTTTTTTATCATTGTTTTCTTTGCATCGTATCGTATTATCTATGCTTTGTATATTTTACTAACATGAATTGAGCTTCAATAATAATGAGTAAATAAACAAAGATTTTTAAAGAATTTTTGTACCATATTTTATTTAATATTTTAACCATAATATCTTTATTACTGATTATTTAGATGATAAATAACAATAATGCCCTCGGGCCTTGGTGTAGTGGCTACAGTGGCGTACCAAGGGTCGCGGATTAGCATCTCGACTCATGCGACAAATAAATTTTCAATTGGTTTAGCTACCAATCCAAATGAAATAAATAGAGACGGGGTCTAAATGGCATTCGTTGCCGAAAAAGGTCTTAAATGGAAATAAAAAAAAAAAAAAAAAAACACGAAAAATTGAGTTAAAATACATTTTTTTTAAAGATTAAATTCATCTTCATATTTCTCTAAAATATTCGTTATTTTTAGAGAAATTTGGTCCAAATTGGCTTTCCACGCCCTTTTTTAGGTTAATAGAGAGCAAAGTGAAAGAAAAAAAAACTAGAAAAAGTCACTTTTCATAGAAAACTAGCCACTTATTCTTTATTCGCGCCATATACGTTGTTGTATATTAATACTCCTTGAATATATATCCGTTTTAACCAACACCCCCTTAAAGACCCGCAGCCAACTCAGTCATGCGTATTTGGTTGCCTGTGGGCGGGCATTGCAGGCAAAATTATTAAAACGACTCAAATTAAAAAAAGAAAATGTTTAATTTTAGATAATTGATACACGAGCTTGGTCTCTTTGTGGAACTCCTGAATATATGGCGCCTGAAATGATATCCCAGAAAGGTTATTCATTTACTGTTGATATCTGGGCTTTGGGTATTTTGATATATGAATTAAATTTCGGAACGCCTCCTTTTCGTCATCCGAATACGATTATCCTTTTTGATAAAATCTCTCAAGGAACTTTTACTTTACCCTCTTCTTTTAGTGACGGTCTCAAGGATCTTCTCAAACAAATATTAGTGGTAATTAAAAAAAGAAAATTATTTTTAAAATGTCTTTTCTTTTATTATAATAATAAAAAAAAATATTTTCTTGCAAGGTAAGCGTTTCGAAACGCATTTGCGGGCCACATCCATTAGATAAAGGACCTATAAAAAAACACCGATGGTTTAAGGACATTAATTGGGATGCTCTTCTAAATCGGACCATGACGTCTCCATTTAAATCAGTTGTCTCTAAAAAGGATCAGCGAAATTTTGAACGATTTTTCGAAGATGATATTAATATCGAAGAAGTAGATGACTATGGAACTTTTTTTAGTTGTTTTTGAAAATCGAAAATCATTTTCAAAAAATTTTCTCTGCTAAACGAATCCAGTTAACGAATGTAATGTATCGATCAAACTTTGTAAAGAAGAAAAATAAGATCCTCTGCGATTTTATGAATTATAATGCAAGAATAGTATGCTTATTTCTCCATCTTTGGATTATAGCTATAAAAATATATATTTTAAAAATAAAATCTTATATTTTTGTCAACTTATATTGGTTTTTATTTAATTAATGAGACTTTATAATGTTCAGCATATATTTTAGGTGGATTGATTGATATTAATATATTGTGGGTGTTTTTTGCAACCTTTTATTGTACTTAAATAAAAGAAATTTCGTATGCTGGGACGATTGAATTAAGGTTATGGAGAAAAAACAACCAGCGACTGATTTCCACGTCAAAAATAATCTATTTGAAATATTTCGTAACAAACAGTGCATCAAATTATATAATAGTGAAGCGTTTTACAAAATAATAAAATGAAGTAGAATGCTCTCATGCATTTTATTATTTTGTAAAACGCTCCACTATTATATAATTTGATGCACTGAGAATGGTTTGAGGCGGACCAAATATGAAATAGATGAAAGGTAAGATAATTTAATTTAAAATTAATTAAAACGTCAGATCTTTATTTTTTTATAATAATTATTTTATCTCTTGGCGATCGATTTCGCTATTACAGCATCCTCCCCTTAATTTTAAATTTAATTATCTTACCTTCATCATTGTACACGTCAGAAATAGAGAAATATATTCAACATTTGCAAATAGATTATTTTGACTGGAAAGCAGTCCCTGGTTGTTTTTTCTCCATAACCTTTTATCGTCTTCCCGTTTCACTCTCAAATCTACAGAGATTCAATCATGGTCCATTGTTTATCCCTCAGATCCTTGGTGCCAATGACTGGAAGAGATTCCATATTGCTCCAGTAGAGACGCTCGTCTTGGTTGCACTTTCGAACTCTAGTTAGTCACTACTCGATATGTCCCGTCGTCTCTTATAAGGGTCATCCATGATCTCTTTTGGCTAAAAGATTTCTTATAAACTGTCAATTGACACTCGAAGTCCGAAATGGTTGTCTTTTTATTAGATTTTAGCTGCTCTATGATCCTCGCTTGACGAGCATAATTCGTTCCAGAATCATACTCGTAAAGCGAAACAATAACATACTCCCCCATAGAGCTGTCCCCCCATGACACAGACTGATGTAACATGCGCACTCTCCTCTCTTCGCCATTCGTTATCCAAAACGTCGCTCGTTAAGCAAGTAACTCTTTTACAATTTGTTTTCTCGTTATGCATATTACTCGTTATAGGTGCTCGATAAGCGAGGTTCTACTGTATTATGAAATTAAAACTTTCCCATTTTATATTAATAAACTACCCCGCATTTGCTTTAATTTAGGTAAAATTAATTAAAAACTCTAGGTAATATGTTTCAAAATAGGTAGAATTAATTTTGAGAAAATAGGAAAAAACTAAAAAAGTACACTAGTAAAGTAGTAGTATACTTTGTCCGATTTTATTCAAAATCGTTGAGACGTCTACGAAATGAGTACTTAGCTTAAATATATAATTTGAGTATCGAGAGTTTTTTCGTTTTTGAGTTATTTTGTTAACCCACATTTATTGAAATTTATTAAATTTATTGCGAAATCCCGAAACTCAAATTCACACTAAAAGGGAAATCCTCTCTTTTAATGGCAATTTTAAGAAAAGCAATAAAACAGGCATTTGAAAGCAATAAATCTCTTTGTTAGAAATTTAGGTAAATGTTTTGATATTTTAACTAGAATTGAATCTTCTGAGAATTTAGGATTTTTTCACAATAATTTTAATGAATTTCAAGTGAAGTATCAAAGAATGTGGATTAACGAAATAACTCAAAAACGAAAAATCTCTCGATACTCAAATTTTATACTTAAGTCAAGTACACAATTTGTAAGGCGTCTCAAGGATTTTGAATAAAAAAAAAAGTATTTTACTAGGATACTTTTCTAGTTTTTGTTTTGTTTTTGTAAAAATCAGCTCTACTAGTTGTGATCATACTAGGAAGCATTTATATACCAATAAACTTTATTGAAACATATCACCTACTGTTTTTGAATAATTTTAATTAATTTTACCCACAATCTTTCATTTATTTACCATCATGTATTTTGTATTTAGTCTTTCTAATTTTCAATGGACAGACCTTAAAATTAATTAAAGCTTTATATTAAATTTGTAAATTCCTTATTGGCGTAAATCAATAACATTAAAGAAGGTCACACGGCCTTTTTAATTATATTAATATCCATAAAATGGGTACTAAACGTGACCTAACACTTCACTTGTTGGTATATAAGATATGTTTTAGAAATTAAGCCGGAAACGGGTTTTTTAATTGGCATCAACACCATTGCAATGCAATGACACTCTTGATCTTGGAGTTTAGTTACATCAAACCGCTATGTTTGATTGTCTTTGCCCAATCTAGCATTCTAATTTCTGGTAATTATTGATAATTGACAGATAGAAAAAAAGGGGTGGCTAGAATGGTAGGTGAATTTTGAGAGAGAGAGAAATGACAAAAGTTCGATGCCCCGTTAGGTCCCTTCCCACACAACAAAGCATCCTCTTGATCTAGGCTAAAGGAGAGAGAAACAATTGCTGGGAAGGCGGCCATCAAAATTTTTAACTAGATAATTATTCCTTTATTTTTTTCCTAATATTTACAAGTTTATTAAAATTTTAATTCGCGTATTATCATATTTAAGAAAATCAGAATGTGACGTACGCGTTTTCTCTCAATCAGTTTAAAAAAATCCTGGTGTGACTGGTCGCACAGCACACTACTTTCTTATCTTCGGTAAGAGAAAGTTGTGTTCTGTGCTTGTCACACCACAATTTTTGTGTCGACATACATTTAGTTGCCGTCGATATATTGGAATTCAAGATGTAATTTTTTTTTTTTTTTTTTATTTATTTGAGGCTTCCAGCCAGCGGCCACTCCGCCCATTATACAAAAATGATTACAAAAATAGAAACATTACAAACAATATCCATACAAGAACATAATATAGATATTACAAAATTTTAAATAACATTAATATAAAAAAATACACAAAAATAACATTTTACAAAAAAAAATACAATACAAACAATGCTAGTATAAAATTAGTATTATTTATATAGTATAAATACCATATAAATAACACTTATAAGAAATAGATATTACAATATCATTGATATAAACACATACCTACAAAAATAACACTATAAAAAGAGAAGCAAATTCATGAAAATTAGATTCAAAAAATTGATCTACCAATACTATAGAATATTTTGTTGGTCGATGTAAAATTTCTTTTTTTTTTTTAATAAAAACACTCACACCTTTTTCCCATTTACACTGACACTCACACACACAATCACACAGTCTTTTCGGCAACTTAGGCCATTTAAGACTTTGACGATAACAGTTATTATTTAGAATGGGGCTCCAGGCATTTCTATTTAAGCCATTTGGTATCTAAATGCCTTAAATAAAATTATCGGACTGCCTGGGCTCCGAACCCGTCGTGGTTGTTCGTTATAGAAGGTAGACACGCTACCAACTAGACCAAGCCAGTAGGCCTGTAAAATTTATAAACCTAGGAAAATATTTATATTTTGTTACCATAACATCCATTTCTCCTATATTTTTGATGAAGCATACGAGTAAAGAGCATCTAAAAAATAATTGTTTTATGAATTTTAATCAAAATCATTGCAGCGAATTTTGAGAAAATCGAAAAAACTTAAAAAGTACATCAGTAAAGTACTAGTACTCTTTGGCCGATTTTGATCAAAAAGCTTTGTATCAAATGCCAGGGGGTGCCTAACTTTTTTTTTTTTAACACTCACACCCACACAGTCGTTTCGGCAACACAGGCCATATAAGACTTTTTACGATATCCGTTAGTGATTAATATACATAATGGGGGGGGTAACCGTTATTTAATAATATATATTTATTTGGGGTCCAGGCATTCTTATTTAAGCCATTTGGTATCCAAATGGATTAAATAAAAATCATCGGACTGCTCAGTCCGAACTCGACTTTGGTATAGGAGTTTAGCATACTTACCCCTACACTAAGCCCCGAGGGCGACTAAGAACTTGTTTCTTAATCTTAACTTTTCTATTATTATTATTTATTTATTGGATCGAAACGTCACTTGTTTTTAATATTTATTTTTTTAATTTATTAATTTACTTTTAATTAATTATATTAATTTCTTTAAATTTAAAAATTCTGCTAAGACACAAATCTTATTTGAATTAATATAATTTTTAATTTCTTTTATTTCGTTATGAGAAGAACATCTATGCTTGTATTTATAGAGCTCCGACATAGAAAGCTTTTTGAAAGAACTAAGAGATAGCAGCACTAGCTTATAAATTAAGGATATGGAAAAATTTCATTTTTTCATTTAATAAAATTTAGTTTATCTTTTTTAATGTTGCATTTTATTATCAACTAGATCCCTAAAACTACAATAGTTCCCGGTTAAAAATAAATTTGAAGAGAGAGAAAGAGAAAGAGCCTAGGAGAAAGATGTCTTCTATAATGGGGAGTATGTTTGGCGGCCTACCTCACAGATTGAAGGCGTTGTCAGGTTATTTGTCCAACCTTATTCTCTCATTTATTATATTTAAAATGTAATGAAAGGTCTTTTTCAGATATTTTATTTCTTTTTTCATTAAACAAAGAATAAGTATAATATAATTTAACAATGATAACAACTTTTAATATAAAATGACTTTAATTTTCGGCTAAAGAGGCCATTAGCGTTATAATTTGTAATTATAATTTTGCCAGGCCCTGTCGGCATGAAATGATTTTGATATTGTACTAGTACATAAACGATCAGAGAACCATTAAGTAGCAGGTTTATTTTATTTGATTTTCTTTATCATAAAAATTTCTAAGTCCCAAATACCTTTCTTTCTTTATCTTTTTAGTTCATGTTCACTATTTTATTATCTTAGAAACGCTATAAGAAAATTAGGGATTCGGACTCTAGAAAGATTATGTTTATCTCGTAAGATTCTTACAGCTAAGAGAGATGATTTATTTCTTGTGTACATACATTAAAATTTAATAAGAATAATGAACTAAATTTAACTAGAAAAATTTTTTAAAGATGTTTTTGACACCTCAAAACTTATTTATTCAAATAATCATTTGGATAATATTTTTGCTTCTACGACTAAAATAAAATCTCTTATATTGTTAGAGACAGTCCCCTTCTTTTGTACCAATTATTTTTTTCCTTTTTACTTTCTCTTACCTCTACATATGTTAATATATATAGAGAGAAAGTATTGGATTCATGTCAAAAATTCGATGTCGAGATTTTGATGGATATACACGTTTTGAGGTCCCCTGAATCCAAAAAAGTGGTTTTCGCGACATGGTCTGTCTATGGGTGGGTGTGTGTCTGTGAATAAAATAACTCAAGAACGAAAAGAGCTAGGATGTTAAAATTTTATATTTAAGTTAGAGACCCCCCTGGGACGTGACACGAAGCTTTTGAACAAAATAAGCCAAAGAATACCAGTACTTTACTGATGTACTTTTTCAGTGTTTTTCGACTTTTTCAAAATTCGCTCCAACGATTTTTATTAAAATTCAAAAATCAATTATTTTTTAGATGCTCAAAATGTATATTCTCATTTTGCCCTTTGAAATCTTTTGAAGCACACTTTACTCCTGTACCTCATATGAAAGATAGGAGAAATGGTTGCCATGGTAACAATTTTTAAAAATTTTATATTTTGAATTTTAATATATCGGCGGAAACTAAATACTATATCTCGACACAAAAAAATCTGGTGTGCGGTGCAACCAGTCACACCAGATTTTTAATATGTTAATTTTATTAATGGATATCTTGAGACAAAACAGCAATTGTTTTATTTGTAGGCTATATATTAATTTAAACGAGAGCCTGCGGTCGAAACTTAAAATGTTATTTTCGATTTTGCTATACTTGAGTATAGGTTGTGCCCAAATCCGCCGACCCCGCACCGCGGGAATAATAATGGCGAGGACAGAAGAAGAAGAAGTTGTGCCCAAATATTATATATTCCATTACCAAATTATTAATCAAGTCTAAGGGTCGGTTGAGTCAGCTCTAATTAACTAGCTATCCCTCCCCGGATTAACCAGTTGACTATGATTTTTGAGTCTTCAGTTCTACTTAACCTAATCATATGATAAAATAACAGCCCAAGTCGTAGTTAATCAGCTAAAACCCAAAGTTCGTTTTAAGGCTTAACTAAGGGCTGAAATTAGAAACACATTTATTTATTTTTTTGGAAATTTTTAAATTTTAGTTAAAAACTTAATTAATTAGCTTTAATTAAATATTTTAATTTTTTTCAATGAAAGGTTACAGGAGCAGAGACTGGCAACCAAATTTATTTTCTTTAAATACTCTATTGGGCCGACGTTTCGGTCTCGATCAGGGCCCAATAAGTTTCAAGGAAATATAAGCTTATATAATTTTCATTATGATGCTCATCAGGTGAGAGATCTTGAATCTATCTGCCTAATGAAAATATATATTTTCTGACACTTTTGGGGTGGCTCCGAGACCGAACGTCGCATAAATATTTAGTTGGTTGGCGGATGAAATTTATTTTCTTTATACTCTATTGGGCGACGTTTCCTCGATCAGGGCCCAATAAGTTTCAAGGAAATATAAGCTTAAATAATTTTCATTATGATGCTCATCAGGTGAGAGATCTTTGAATCTATCTGCCTAATGCAAAATATATATATTTCCTTGACACTTATTGGGCCCCTTAAGATGGTCTCTATCGAGACCGAAACGTCGGCCCAATAAAATATTTAAAGAAAAAAAATTTGGCTGCCATTCTCTGTTCTTGCAACCTTTCTTTGATACAACTCAACAGCCACTATTTTTATAATTTTTATAATTGCTGGCTTTAGTTGTATATTAAGTTGCTAACTTCACAAAACTTTTCTTGTACCTCAGATAATTAATTACATGTGCAAAAACACATTTTTTTAAAACTCCTAGGTTAGGCGTATACTCGTTTAGCCTTCTATATTAATGATTTGCTATCTGTTGGATAAGTTTGTTAGTTGACTAGAACATGGGCGTACCCAGGATCAAATCTAGGGGGGGGGGCATGGTCAGATCATGGTCGTCCAGGGGGGCAGATCATGGTCGTCCAGATTGTGACATAGCCATTTTTTATATAGAGGGGTAAAGCCTTCGAATTAAAGGCCTAAAAACCCTCGAGTTCTAACAAAAAGAATCATTCCCCGTCGCCAACCACCAATTTTGTTTCGTTTCATCACTTTATAAGCATTTAATTTTTTTTTTGTTGCTTCTAGGGGGGGCAGCTGCCCCCTGCCCCTTGCTGGGTACGCCCATGGACTAGAACTAAAACTACCTGTTTTAAGTGAAGACTTTTTTAATTTTGTTTCTTTTGTTTAGTGATCGTATTGGATAAAAGATGGCGTCTTCACCTTGATAATACTTCGAACCAAATATCAACTTTTATATTACAAAGGTAAATAAACAAGCACAAATTAATGACTTTGATAGACAGTATGAAAAATTAAAATAAATAGGGTCTATTATACTAAAATTTCTTTTTTTGTTGTATTTTTGAAAGTTCATTTAATGTATGTTAATTTTAAGATGGTTTAGGGTGCTTTCATTTTCTTTTCAATACCTAATAGGTATTAAAGTAAACCAGGGAAAATGTTTATCGTTGGCCCAGCATAAAAATACTTTCTAACTTCTATAATTCCGAACATAAATTTTCCCCGGCCGGCTGGCGAGTTCTTCTCTTTAGCTCATTCTTGCGTGAAGGTCTCTGTCAAGTTTACAAGCCACTCTGTCCGTATATTACGTGGGAAAGTTTTTTCTTTTTATATATACATTTTTTCTCAATAATTTGCATTTAATCCATTGATTAATTGTCTTGTTTGTTTTTAAAATGATATAGCTTCTTAAGGAATAAAAAGGAAAATTTTAATTTCACTTTTATAAATATTTAATTTTTCTTTTGCATATGAAAATATCCGTCCCTTTTTGTGTTATTGCGTGGCCCTTTGGTCTCATTGTGCACTTAGATTTAGTTCGGTCTTTTATTGCTAGTGGTTCTTTTTAGATAATTTACTTAATTTTTTTTATAGTGTATTTTTTTTAAATTTATAGATATTCTGTCATTCCTCCACTTTTTTGGTTTGAGGAGGAAGAAGCGATTGTTAAGCCACTGTTAAGCCTCTCTGATTGCTTTGTAGTATTTATTTTTTCAATATTTACATTGCTAAAACAATATTTCTGTTACATACCAGCTCTTTTAGTAGAAATCTTCCTAGAAATTTTGTGAAAATAGTTAAAAAGCATTCATGATTTAATTTAGAGCAATTCTGAAGGAATTAAATTTTTAGTGAGGGTTGCCTACCTTTTAGCAAACATTTATTATCTCAGGGGCGTATATAAGGGCGAGCCCCCCCCCCCCCCCCGAAATTTTCCAAATGCATATAGCCCACATATTACATATATAGGGATATACAGATATCAGCGGGGCTCGCCCCCCCCCCCACCCCGGCGGCAAAAATTTCGTGTCTCTAAAAAAAAGGTAAAAAGATTTTCACGGACGGAAAAAAAAATTTGCGTTCAGGCCTCCCCCCGGAAAAAATTTCTATATCGTTCTGTATTATCTATTAAAAATGTGTTCTATTTCTTCGTCAAAATTAAAGACTCCATTAAATGAGTTTTATTAAATTTTTTTGATATGTAAATATTTTCTTTTTTGTACTACTTTTGTTTAAGCTAATTATTTCTTCAAAGGAAAATATACGTACAGTTGGATAAAAGAACGGGAGCCTTCCCGGGAAACAGCAGCCAGGATAAATAAAAATTTTATATTTCGTTGCCGACGTTTCGGGGCTGTCGCACTCATCCTCAGGGCAAGCAAAATTGTCAATGTGCTTGCCCTGAGGATGAGTGCGACTAGCACCCGAAAAGTCGTCAACGAAATATAAAATTTTTTATTTATCCTGGCTGCTGTTTCCCGGGAAGGCTCCCGTTCCTTTTATCCAATTTGAATATCTACAGCCAATCAACTCAAGAAATTCTATACGTACAGTATATATATTGGAACAATTTCCTACCAGACCCTCGTTCCCCTCCCCCTCCCTCGGAAATAAATATTTAGAATGTACCTAATAGAGAAATATAGTGTATAAACTATGTTATATCATATAAATCTTATAATCTTTTATTAATTTAAAAAAAATTCGGAGGAAGAGGGGGGAATTGCTGAGATCGTCAAAAAACACTGAAAAATTTTCTGGCTATGGATCTCCTACCTACATTATTTATTTATTCATTACTATTGGCCAAAAGCCATCTTTTTTTTGTTTAACATAAATAACTTAAATTTTTGCCAAAAAAGAAGATAGACCTAGATTGCTTTAAAATTTGCTATAAAATTGTGAATTAAATAGACTCTTAAAGCTTTAAAACAAAATTCATTTTTTAACATTCTTTCTTCATTTATATCCGTGATTCTTGCTTTCTTTCTCGCCCTTGAAGGGATATAAGATATCATTTTGTCTAGGATAAAGTTGCTCGGCTCGTTAGGTAATTCAAGACATCCAGACCGGATTTCCGCTTGAATGACGTCATCGGGGAGCTATTCTTCGGAACCACCCAAACGAAAGTTCTTTCTATTATTTCGAGTGAAAGTAAAAACGAAAAATCCCTGGAGATTCATTTAGAATATCCCATAAAAAAAAAAAAAAAAATAGAAACGGATCTAACTTCGTGCGTCACCGAATACGTTGTGCATTAATTTGAACGCCTTCTTCAAAAGACTTTCACTTTGTTGGGTTTTTTTTTTTTTTGAAATTAAAATAAACTCTATTCCTTAAGCTATTTCAAAAGTTTGAGAAATGTGAGTGTTAATAATAAAAATCAACCTGAATTGTTCGTATATTTGTACTGAAAAACAAAAAAAAAAAAATAACCCCTTGTCCTGAACCGCGCGTGACTTAATCTGACATTGACCTAGACTTCCTAATCCAAACAGACATGACCAAACACTTTTGAAGGAGACGGAGCTACAGATTCTATATAACAAACAATATTATTATAAGCAGACCAATTTGGATGTCTGAGGTTTCGAGAAAAAGAAAAGAAAGAAAGAAAGAAAAAAAAACGATGGAAGAAATCTAAGGTGACCTAGATCTGCATTCGAAAAGGCTCTTGCAACAAAATCAACTCTATGAAAACAAAAAAAAATTATTTTTAATTAGCTAGACATCACAATGTAAACAATAAATCATATTAATTTATTCATTTAATGAAGAAAGTATGAAAATTCTTTTGTTTTACGTATTTTTGTTTCGCGAAATTTTTCAAAAGCCATGTTATTTTTTAACGCTCTAAATGATTTTCGATATATTTTGAATTAAATTGGAATAAATGGATCAATAATACAATAATGAGAGGCCGTTGATTTTTATACCATTAAATATCAGACTTTTGTGTTAAAAAAGTCGCAATATCCCACACAACACAAAATATTGCTGGAATGTTGCAGCAATATTGTCAATCTTGCTCAATATTGACAATATTGCTCAATATTGACAATATTGCAGCAACATTGATGCAATATTTCTGCAATTTTGCAAAAGACGGACATAAGAATATTGCTGCAATGTTGCCTAGCTTGGAATATTGCAGCAATGTTGCCAACATTTTGCAAGATTTGTAATATTGATGCAATATTAATTGGCAATTTATGCAAGATTCGCAATATTTCTGCAACATTGTTGCAATATTTTGTGCTATGTGGGATGTTAGTTCTTGGTTAGGTTTTTATAAAAAATTAATTAAATAAGTATCTTTGAAAACCCCAGAAAAAAAAACATTTCAGAGTTATTACTCACTAGTCCAATTGCCTGTTTACTTTCTCGTATACGAAATATTGTAATTTTCGAATAACCTAAACTCGAAACTCGAAATCGAAATAAAGCAATACAAAGTATATGCAGACTGCAACGAAATGACATAAAATACTGAATAGCAAGTTTGCCAGATATGCTTGTGCTTAAGATTGGGGATAATTGCACCCCCTTGAGTCGAACCAGGACCTCCACGTTTTTGCGGCGGGTGGACTACCCTTATCCTAAGGCGCCGGCCCAATAAGCACAACATCTTGCATCCGCCTATTATAGGCTACTAATGAAATTAAAATTTCATTGTCTTTCTTTAGGCAATGAAATTTTAATTTTATTAGTATAATAGGCGGATGCGAGATGTTGTGCTTATTGGATGATCGGGTTGAAAATTGCACTTTACTGTGTTGATTTGAAATGGAATGACTCCTTGAAATCTTCTGAAGACCACTTTAATCTTGTACTTCAAAGGAAAAAGAGCAGAAATGGTTGCAATCATAGGTGTAGCCAGGAGGGTTTTGGGGGTTCAAACCCCCCTGCCCCCCATGGGACCCAAACCATGACTAGATATTTAAGCTTTATAATACAGGGTAAGAGAAAGTAAAATAAAAATAATTAAAAAAAAAAAAAAAAAGTCTA
>JAKCPI010021734.1:0-13289 GCA_023213315.1 Euborellia annulipes
TGATGCACTTTTTCATTTTTTTTTTCGATTTTCTCAAATTTGCTCCAACGATTTTTTTTTTAAATTCAAATCACTATTTTTTAGATGCTCTTTTAAAAGGTATATTCTCATTTTGCGATTGAAATCTTCAGTATCCACTTTTATTCTGTATTTCATAGAAAAGATAGGAAATGGTTATATGGTAAATAAAACATAAATATTTTCCCATACTTATAAATTTTACATCTTTTTTTTTTTTTTTTTTTTTTTTCTCACTCACACTCACACTCACACCACATTCACACAGTCTTTTCGGCAACTCAGGCCATTTAAGACTTTGACGATAACCGTTGTAATTAATATATATATTTGGGGTTCAGGTAATTTCTATTTAAGCCATCTGGTATCCAAATGGCTTAAATAAAATCATCGGACTGCCTGGGTCCGAACCCGCGACGTTTGGTATAGGAGGTAGGCACGCTACCTACTACGCCAGACCCGGGGGGCAATTTTACATCTTAATTCATATGTTCCGTACTGTCGGGAACTAAATATATGTCGACACAAAAAATCTGGTGTGACAAGCACAGTACACAACTTTCGATTACCGAAGGTAAGAGAAAGTTGTGTGCTGTGCGCCAGTCACACCAGATATTTAATGATTTTTTTGCATTTTAAGGGACAAAATCCTCCCCCGCATCCCCTCCTTAGATCCAAATGTTAATGTTTTTTTAACTTTTATTTATTTATTTTCACTTCTCCAGACCTTCTGAAGAAATGTTAAGGCTAAAATATTCCATTTCATCCCTCCAAATTTTTTTCGTGGCCCTATAATTAACGAAAAGGGGTGGAACTAAGTAGGGGGCTACCCCCCGAAAACGGTACGTGCTGGGGGTAAACGGAGAAGGTCATATTTGGATTCAGGAGGTCATTTTACTTAAGAATCTGAAGGAATTTTCTCGGGGCCAGAAAAAAGTTTCATTTTGTAGCACAGTGTAATCATACCTAGGGTTACCATGATTTATTGAGGCCAGACCCGGACAGACTACTTCCGGAGGTCTAGGGGCTTAGAAAAATTTTTGAAAATTAGGCACTAAAATCTGCGTTTTTAGCTATCTATTCTGGCAAATTTATAATTTTTTGTTTAGTTTTAAAATATTAAATAAAACTTTTTGAATTTTTGTCGGTCCAATGGGGGGGGCCCTGGCCCCCCTGGGCCCCCTGGGACCGCTAGTGGGCATTTGTTAGTGCCTATAATGCCTATTTTGGCCGATTCTGGGTTTTGGTGCCTATTTCATCTATAAATGCCTTTTTTAGTGCCTATTTTAAGTTCAAATAGCCAATTTCAATTTTTTACGAGCTATACATAGTCTAAATTTAAAATTTTTTTGAATTATCAAGAAAATATTTCAAGGGGATGGGGAGTAAAAGGGGTAATTACCCCTCCCATCCCTTCCCGAGATTAAAAAAAAATACTTTTCAAAAAAAATTTATTTTTAATGTAAAATTTTAAAAATTAGTACTTAAATGATTTGTATTTATATGCTGGCAAACAAGTACAGAATTACCGAAATTAAGAAAAAATTGTGTGCTATGCGACCAGTCACACCAAATTATCAAAAATAAGACATCAATTTTTTAAATTTTTTTATATTATTTCTTAAATAATACCTTTTAAGTGCCTATTTTTACAATAAATGCCTTTTTAAGTGCCTATTTTAATAATTATTAGTGCTTAGTTGCCTGCCTATTTTAAAGATTTTTAGTGCCTATAAATCCGAGCCCTAGTTATTATATATTATGTATTATTTATAAAAGCATAAAAATATATAAATATAGGCCAGATATAGGCTAATACTATATCGGCTATTAGACTAGCCTGACATCTATTGCAAGAATGCTGAACTAATTTGACATTTGATTTTTAAATAAATCATCTCAGCTTATTTTAAAAATTTCTTAATTAATATGTGATTAATAATAACAATAGATTCATTTTTAAATTTAAATAAAATTAAAGATTATTGGGACTGATTGTTTTTTTGTATTTGCTTGATAACAAAAAAATTAATTACGATAATTTTTTATTTTTTTTATTTTGAAATTCCTATCGGGATCCCCGTTTATTTACCCGAGGTGCTTACGTGTACGGAGACACACACCTCAAACCCAACCGGCCTCTGGCCGTAGCCATCTACCGGCACCCCGTGAAGTTACATCATTTCCTATCTCTAGCTCCTCCTCCTGCTCTCGTCTCTAGCTAGTGAACTAATCCTTATTTCTGGTTCCAACCGGCTCCTTTTATCCAACCTCTTCTATGCTATGGAGGATGTCCTAGTTTGAGGAGGGACTCCCTCAGCACCGGCGTGTAGCCTACTCCTTTCGAAGAATGCATCACTGAGAGGGAATCTTCTTTACGTCCCTTCCACAGGACGGGATGTCACAGCAACTCCCTCTCCTCGTAGAGTTGCCTGAGGGCTATTGTGGTAAGATCCTATATTCCAATCCAGTGCCTGCTTGAGGATTTGTTTACATTAAATAAATATTTTTATTTAATGAAAAATCCCGCATGCCAAGGATTTGAACAGGGATCTTCTTTGCAGAAGCTGACACCCTAGCTCACTACACCAGCGAGCCCCCCGATAATTTTTTAATAAGTCATTTAAAAAATTATAGCTCGATGTCCCAATAATCTCTTATGAATTTAATTCATTTAAAAAAAAACCGCATTGAAAAATTCCTTATAATAATCTAGTTTTTTTTTAAAGTACGTTTAGACGTCGCTCCTAAACCCCCCTTAACTTGTTGAAATTGTAAAGAAAAATTTTAATTCCTAACAATAAAATTTAATAAAAAAAATTCTATCATATATTGATTTGAATTGAATTGCATTGAACTGCCTTTAATTGATGATTGAAAGAAATTTATTGGAAAGATTTTCTATATAAGAATCTATTTATACTATTAAAAATAAAAAAATAAAAAATTATCTGATATTTGATTTAAATAAATTATGAATGAAATATGGTCTATATAAATAATTTCCAACCCGGGGGGGGGGGGGAGCCAACACATTGTTATTATTCGGGTAATTGTAGTTTTGTTTTTTTTCTAATAAAGTTTTTATTATTATTATTTTTTTTAACCTCTATTAAAAAAAAATAGGTGTGGAAGCGAAGAAATTTTTTTCGGGGAGGTGTAATAAAATTAAGTTTGGAAACTGCTTGCCTAATATTTGGACCCTGTTATGCAATAGTGAGTCAAGCATCAAAAAATTAAAAATTGAGTTAAGCACGGAATATTCTTTCAAATGCTATAATTAATAGTATTTTTTATGAAATATGTCCTAAAAAAATTTATATTTAATGTTACTTGCAAAATTGACAAAAAAAATTATATTTAATCCAATGAAAACAAAAAAAAAACTTTAATGTTAATTTTTTCAAATCTCGGTAGCTGGCGCTTGACACACTAATGCGTAACAGGGTCCATTTATTCAAAATCTATAATTATATTCACACTTTTTTCTCATTCACACTCACACTCACACACACATTCATACTGTCTTTTCGGCAACTCAGGCCATATAAGACATTTTACGATACCCGTTAATGATTTAATATACATATATGGGGTCCAGGCATTCTTATTTAAGTCATTTGGTATCCAATTGGCTTAAATAAAATCATCGGACTGCCTGGGGTCCGAACCCGCGATGTTTGGTATACGAGGTTAGCACGCTAACCTCTACGCCATGCCCCGAGGGCTATAATTATATGGTAGTGCCAGTATTTAACTAACTGAAGATTATTACATTTTTTAATATATTTGCCATGGTAACAAAATATAAATATTTTTCTATGTTTATAAATTTTATATCACGAATTTAAATATTGATAAATATTTATTGTAAAAAAAAGACTCAGGTGTGCCAAGCACAAACACAACTTCCAACCGAAGGTAAGAGAGATTTGTTTGCTGTGCGGCTAGACACACCAGATTTTTTTTAATAATAAATAAATATTAAAATTAAATAATCTTCAGTTAGTTAAATTGAAGAGCTTCAAAGATTTTAAATAATATTAGACAAGCGGTTTCCAACCTTTATTTACCTTCCGGAAATAGGAAAGAAGAGATTAGTTCCTTTGTTTATATCTTGAATTCTATTATATCGACGGAAAAAAAATATATGTGGACACAAAAAATCTGGTGGGACACAACTTTTTATCACCGAGTGTAAGCGAAATCTGTGTGCTGTGCGACACCAGATTAAATGTATGTGTTTGTGTAAAAGATAGGAAAAAAAAGAACATCCATAAGAATCTTTCAAAGATAAAAAAGACAAAAAATCTGGTGTGACTGGCGCACAGCCCCCTAAGGGGGTGCCTAACTTACAAGGAGTCCCCACGGGTTGTGGGTCACCGATTTTTTTCAAACTCATAGGATTTGAAGATTAGTATCTGGACATCAATTTCCCAAAGCAGTACGATGCACTACTCAAGAACACTCAAGAAAATCGACTTTGAAGACGATCAAGATTTCCGAGTTGTTTAAGTTGGATAATTTTATTTATATGTAAACAGTGTCTGGTTTTTTTTTATTTCAATTCTCTATCCTTATATACATACAGTATCTCTCATATTAACATTTATAAAATTGAAATTAAATTAACAAATATTTTTTCAATATAAATTAACATCTTTTATTTTTAATTACCACTAGTTACACACTGAAAATACGAATATTTATAATAAATTGAAATTTGGTATAAAAATTAAAAACATCTTATTGTTAAATAAGACGATTCGTTGCATATATTTTCATATATCTTTTTTTTAAACACTCACACTTTTTTCCACTCACACACACATGCACACAGTCTTTTCGGCAACTTAGGCCATATAAGACTTTAGTCGATAAAACAACACGGCGGTGAAAACTGTAGTTTTTAGTAGTATAGTTTTTAATTTTTATACCAAATTTCAATTTATTATAAATATTCGTATTTTCAGTGTGTAACGAATGGTAATTAAAAATAAAAGATGTTAAATTATATTGAAAAAATATTTGTTAATTTAATTTCAATTTTATAAATGTTAATATGAGAGATACTGTATGTATATAAGGATAGAGAATTGAAATAAAAAAAAAAATGTCCTGAACAAGCATCGAACTAGCGACTCCTTGTTTTCAAGACTGTTGCGCTAACTCTCACGGTTACCAGACACTGTTTACATATAAATAAAATTATCCAACTTAAACAACTCGGAAATCTTGATCGTCTTCAAAGTCGATTTTCTTGAGTGTTCTTGAGTAGTGCATCGTACTGCTTTAGGAAATTGATGTCCAGATACTAATCTTCAAATCCTATGAGTTTGAAAAAAATCGGTGACCCACAACCCGTGGGGACTCCTTGTTAGATAGAATATTTCAATCTCCTAGCTCTTATCGTTGTTGAGATTTTTTCACACAGACAGACCAATTTGCGGGACCCTTTTTTTTGACTCAGGGGACGTTAAAGCGTGTATATCCATTAAAATCTCGACATCGAATTTTTGACATGAATCCATTACTTTCTCTCTATATATATATATTACATATATACATAGGTAAGAGAAAGCAAAAAGATTTAAATTCGGTTACCATGGCAACCATTTCCTCTATCTTTCCTATGAAGCACAAGAGCAAAGTGTGCTTCAAACAATTTTGAGAGCAAAATGAGAATATACATTTGAAAGAGCATCCAAAAAATAATTGATTTTTGAATTTTAATCAAAATCGTTAGAACGAATTTTGAGAAAATCGAAAAAAACTGAAAAAGTACATCAGTAAAGTACTAGTACTCTTTGGCCGATTTTGATTAAAAGCTTATTTTCTCGGTCCCGGGGGGTGTTTAACTTAAATATAAAATTTCAGCCTCATAGCTCAATTCCTTCGTGCTTAAAATTGAACACACACACACCCCCACCCCACACACACAGACAGACCATGTCGCGAAAACCACTTTTTTGGATTCAGGGGACCTCAAAACGTGAAGATCCATCAAAATCTCGATATCGAATTTTTGATAGGAACCAATACTCTCTCTCTCTCTCTCTCTCTCTCTCTCTTTTTATATATATATATATATATATATATATATATATATATTAACATATATATAGAGGTAAGAGAACGTAAAAACTACTCGATTGCTTTGATCATTTTTACTTTCTCTTACCTATGTATATATGTAATATATATATATAGAGAAAGTATTGGATTCATGTCAAAAATTCGATGTCGAGATTTTGATGGATCTTCACGTTTTGAGGTCCCCTGAATCCAAAAAAGTGGTTTTCGCGACATGGTCTGTCTGTGTGTGGGTGGGTGGGTGGGTGGGTGTGTGGGTGTGTGGGTGTGTGTCAAATTTTAAGCATGAAGGAATTGAGCTATGAGGCTGAAATTTTATATTTAAGTTAAACACCCCCGGGACCGGAAAAATAAGCTTTTAATCAAAATCGGCCAAAGAGTACTAGTACTTTACTGATGTACTTTTTCAGTTTTTTTCGATTTTCTCAAAATTCGCTCTAACGATTTTGATTAAAATTCAAAAATCAATTATTTTTTAGATGCTCTATCAAATGTATATTCTCGTTTTGCCCTCAAAATTGTTTGAAGCACACTTTACTCTTGTGTTTCATAGGAAAGATAGGAGAAATGGTTGCCATGGTAACAAAATATAAATATTTTCCCATACTTATAAATTTTACATCGCCCACGGGGCGTGGTGTAGAGGTTAGCGTGCTAACCTCATATACCAAACGTCGCGGGTTCGGACCCCAGGCAGTCCGATGATTTTATTTAAGCCAATTGGATACCAAATGGCTTAAATAAAAATGCCTGGACCCTAATATATATAAATTCATAAATAACGGTTATCGTAAATGTCTTATATGGCCTGAGCTGCCGAAAAGACAGTGTGAATGTGTGTGTGAGTGTGAGTGTGAATGAGAAAAAAGTGTGAATGTTTAAAAAAAAAAAAAAAAAAAAAAAAAAAAATTTTACATCTGAATTCAAATATTCCCTACTGCCGGGAACTAAATACATGTCGACACAAAAAATCTGGTGTGACAAGCACAGAACACAACTTTCGATTACCGAAGGTAAGAGAAAGTTGTGTGCTGTGCGCCAGTCACACCAGATTTTTAATTATTACTTTCTCTTACCTCTATATATATTAAAATATATATATATATATATATAAGAGAGAGAGAGAGTATTGGATTCCTATCAAAGATTCGATATCTAGATTTTGATGGATATACATGTTTTGAGGTTTTCGCGATATGTCTGTGTGTCTGTCTGCGAACAAAATATCTCATGAATTAAAAGAGCTAGGAGGTTGAAATTTTAAATTTAAGTTAGGTACCCTTCTGGGACGTGATACAATGCTTTTGAACAAAATCGGCCAAAGAATACTAGTATTTTACTTATGCAATTTTTCAGTATTTTTTTTTTCGATTTTCTCAAAATTCGCTTGTATATTGCCATGAAGACCACTTTACTCTTGTACTCCATAGAAAAGATAGGAGAAATGGTTGCTATGGTAACAAAATATAAATATTTTCCCATACTTATAAATTTTACATCTGAATTCAAATGTACCGTACTGTCGGGTCAAAAATTCGAAGTCGGGATTTTGATGGATACCAAAAAAGTGGTTTTAGTTCTATCTGTCTGTGTGCGTGTGTGTTCAATTTAAAGCATGAAGAAATTGAGCTAGGTGGTTGAAATTTGAAAAAGTGCATAAGTAAAATACTAGTATTCTTTGGCCGATTTTGTTCAAAAGCATTGTATCACGTCCCAGAAGGGTACCTAACTTAAATTTAAAATTTCAACCTCCTAGCTCTTTTAATTCATGAGATATTTTGTTCGCAGACAGACACACAGACATATCGCGAAAACCTCAAAACATGTATATCCATCAAAATCTAGATATCGAATCTTATAGGGCTAATATTTATTTAAAAATCTGGTGTGACTGGCACACAGCACACAACTTTCTCTTACCTTCGGTAATCGAAAGTTGTGTTCTGTGCTTTTCACACCAGATTTTTTGTGTCGACATATATTTAGTTCCCGACAGTACGGAACATATGAATTCAGATGTAAAATTTATAAGTATGGGAAAATATTTATATTTTGTTACCATGGCAACCATTTCTCCTATCTTCCCTATGAAATACAGGAGTAAAGTGATCTTCAGAAGATTTCAAGTGCAAAATGAGAATATACATTTTAAAGAGAATCTAAAAATTAATTGATTTTTGAATTTTAATCAAAATCGTTGAAGCAAATTTTGAGAAAATCGAAAAAAACTGAAAAAGTACATCTGTAAAGTACTAGTACTCTTTGGCCGATTTTGATTAAAAAGCTTATTTTCTCGGTCTCGGGGGGTGTTTAACTTAAATATAAAATTTCAACCTCGTAGCTCAATTCCTTCATGCTTAAAATTGTACACACACCCACACACACACACAGACAGACCATGTCGCGAAAACCACTTTTTACTTTCTCTTACCTATGTATATATGTAATATAAATATAGAGAGAAAGTATAGGATTCATGTCAAAAATTCGATGTCGAAATTTTGATGGATCTTCACGTTTTGAGGCCCCCTGAATCAAAAAAGTAGTTTTCGCGACATGGTCTGTCTGTGTGTGTGGGTGTGAGTTCAATTTTAAGCATGAAGGAATTGAGCTATGAGGCTGAAATTTTATATTTAAGTTAAACACCCCTCGGGACCGGAAAAATAAGCTTTTAATCAAAATCGGCCAAAGATTACTAGTACTTTACTGATGTACTTTTTCAGTTTTTTTCGTTTTCTCAAAATTTGCTCCAACGATTTTTTTTTAAATTCAAAAATCAATTATTTTTTAGATGCTCTTTCAAATGTATATTCTCATTTTGCAATTGAAATCTTCTGAAGACCACTTTACTCTTTTATTTCATAGGGAAGATAGGAGAAATGGTTGCCATGGTAACAAAATATAAATATTTTCCCTTATAAATTTTACATCTGAATTCATATGTTCCGTACTGTCGGGAACTAAATATATGTCGACACAAAAAATCTGGTGTGACAAGCACAGTACACAACTTTCGATTACCGAAGGTAAGAGAAAGTTGTGTGCTGTGCGCCAGTCACACCAGATTTTTTGGATTCAGGGTACCTCAAAACGTGAAGATCCATCAAAATCTCGACATCGAATTTTTGACATGAATCCAATACTTTCTCTCTATATATATATTACATATATACATAGGTAAGAGAAAGTAAAAATCTATAGATAGAGATTTTGATAGAAGAGTATTATCAATTAAATTCGATTCTAGGATAAAGACTTATAAAATTGAATTGGGAGTGTCAAAATTACTTAATTGTTTACTGTTGGACAGTAATGTTTTTTATTAAAATTAAACAAGAGTTTTTTATTTAAAGTGTTTTTGAGGTCAAGTGTTTTCAAATTTTTATATTATTTATAGGTCCTGTTGTAAATTGACTTAAAAAATTTTAATGAATATTAAAATAAAACTCTTGTTTAATTTTAATAAAAAAAAAAAAAAAAAAAAACTTTACTTTTAACAGTAAAAGATGAAGTAACTGCGGTTCATCGAGTTCATTTTAATTACTAAAATTAATTGATAATAATTTTTCATAAGAAGAGATAGAATACAATGCTTTCCAATGGGGAAATTCTTGTGCCTTTTAAATAGGGGTCCGCTATCCCTAATCAAAAATAATGATAGTCTCAAACCATCCCCGGAAAATTGTCTATTTATTAAAAAAAACTCCACGAAAATCCGTCCAGTAGTTTCGGAGCCTATGAGATATAAATATTCACGCAGACTGTCTTTTTTATATAATAGTATATGTCAAAATAAGTATAGATTATTAATAATTAAAAAAAAATAGAATATCTATTTAATGGCCCCAGGTGGTTGAAAAATAATTAGTAGTAGGGCCTAGTAAAAAAAGAGATGTGAGGAGGGGGCATAACATTAATTTTCTTTAATATTTAGTTTATTTAACAAGGGGGGAGAAGAAAGAATTCACCCTGTTACCTGAGGGTTGAAAGTAATCTGGGGAAATAAAATTTTAAACAATTGAAAAATACATTTATACTTAGAAAGATTCAAAACCAAGAAAGATTTGAGTAAGATATTAAATAAAGTTTATTTTATCTAAATGATTATAAAAATAATATAAAAAAAAAATTTAAAAACAACGCTTTTATAAATGTACTAAAAAGAGAAAAATAATTATGTATAATTTCTTTAAAATTATATTAAAAATTAATATATGTTACTAAAACTAAAAGCGTTGGGCGCGGGATTTGCAAATTTTAATTGTATAAATAGGCCTATTATATGTTTTATGAATACATTTTCATACCATAGACATGGCGGGTAGTTAGGCAAAGTGACTCAAATGTACTAGTTAGATTAATTTATTTTTTATTTTTTTGATTCATGTATCGGTGATTTAAGGATAGTATATCCTGTGCAATGGAAATTGCAAGAGATTGTTAATTTGCGCGCCCAACGCTTTTAGTTTTAGTAACATATATTAATTTTTAATATAATTTTAAAGAAATTATACATAATTATTTTTCTCTTTTTAGTACATTTATAAAAGCGTTGTTTTTAAATTTTTTTTTTATATTATTTTATTTAACTCTTTTTAGTTTTTGTAATAAAATATTAATACGTATGGGTTATATACATATACACGATACAATAAGACAATTTGTATTTTAAAAGAAGATAAATTTTTGATTATAAATTCCACCCCATCTTTTTTTTTGATAGACCGAAATTAATTGACCTACAAATATGAGACACATCAAATAATGCATTGTCACGGGAGTTACATACGTGTATAAAATTTCAAAGCTCTAGGTTAAGTAGAACTGGTCGTAATTTCGATCGCTAACTTTGTCGGCCTGAACAATGGAAATGTGATTAATTGGCCACCAATCTCAATTTAATTAATTTTTAATTATTGTGAATAGCACATTTTTTAGAGTAAAGTCTATTGAACACCTCTGCCAATGCTCAAAACTCTAAATTAATTATAAATAGGAGAAATTTTGATTATAAAACTTCCCCACCACTTTTTTTGATCGGCCGCCATTTTGTAATTAATTCACCTACAAAGATGAGACATATCAAATATTGCATTGTCACGGGAGTTACATATGTGTATAAAATTTCAAAGCTCTAGGTTAAGTAGAACTGGTCGTAATTTCAATCGCTAACTTTGTCGGACCGAACAATGGAAATGTGATTAATTGGCCGCCAATCTCAATTTAATTAATTTTTAATAATTTTGAATAGCACATTTTGTAGTGTAAAGTCTATTTAACACCTCTGTCAATGCTCAAAACTCTAAATTAATTATAAATAGGAGAAATTTTGATTATAAAACTTCCCCCCCCACTTTTTTTGATCCGCCGCCATTTTGTAATTAATTCACCTACAAAGATGAGACATATCAAATATTGCATTGTCACGGGAGTTACATATGTGTATAAAATTTCAAAGCTCTAGATTAACTTGAAGTGGTCGTAATTTCAATCGCTAACTTTGTCGGCCTGAACAATGGAAATTGATTAATTGGCCGCCAATCTCAATTTAATTAATTTTTAATAATTTTGAATAGCACATTTTGTAGTGTAAAGTCTATTTAACACCTCTGTCAATGCTCAAAACTCTAAATTAATTATAAATAGGAGAAATTTTGATTATAAAACTTCCCCCCACTTTTTTTGATCCGCCGCCATTTTGTAATTAATTCACCTACAAAGATGAGACATATCAAATATTGCATTGTCACGGGAGTTACATATGTGTATAAAATTTCAAAGCTCTAGATTAACTTGAAGTGGTCGTAATTTCAATCGCTAACTTTGTCGGCCTGAACAATGGAAATTGATTAATTGGCCGCCAATCTCAATTTAATTAATTTTTAATAATTTTGAATAGCACATTTTGTAGAGTAAAGTCTATTTAACACCTCTGCTAATGCTCAAAACTCTAAATTAATTATAAATAGGAGAAATTTTGATTATAAAACTTCCCCCCCACTTTTTTTGATCGGCCGCCATTTTGTAATTAATTCACCTACAAAGATGAGACATATCAAATATTGCATTGTCACGGGAGTTACATATGTGTATAAAATTTCAAAGCTCTAGGTTAAGTAGAACTGGTCGTAATTTCAATCGCTAACTTTGTCGGACCGAACAATGGAAATGTGATTAATTGGCCGCCAATCTGAATTTAATTAATTTTTAATTATTTTGAATAGCACATTTTGTAGAGTAAAGTCTATTTAACACCTCTGCTAATGCTCGAAACTCTAAATTAATTATAAATAGGAGAAATTTTGATTATAAAACTTCCCCCCCACTTTTTTTGATCGGCCGCCATTTTGTAATTAATTCACCTACAAAGATGAGACACATCAAATATTGCATTGTCACGGGAGTTACATATGTGTATAAAATTTCAAAGCTCTAGGTTAAGTAGAACTGGTCGTAATTTCAATCGCTAACTTTGTCGGACCGAACAATGGAAATGTGATTAATTGGCCGCCAATCTGAATTTAATTAATTTTTAATAATTTTGAATAGCACATTTTGTAGAGTAAAGTCTATTTAACACCTCTGCCAATGCTCAAAACTCTAAATTAATTATAAATAGGAGAAATTTTGATTATAAAACTTCCCCCCCACTTTTTTTGATCGGCCGCCATTTTGTAATTAATTCACCTACAAAGATGAGACATATCAAATATTGCATTGTCACGGGAGTTACATATGTGTATAAAATTTCAAAGCTCTAGATTAACTAGAAGTGGTCGTAATTTCAATCGCTAACTTTGTCGGCCTGAACAATGGAAATTGATTAATTGGCCGCCAATCTCAATTTAATTAATTTTTAATAATTTTGAATAGCACATTTTGTAGAGTAAAGTCTATTTAACACCTCTGCTAATGCTCGAAACTCTAAATTAATTATAAATAGGAGAAATTTTGATTATAAAACTTTCCCCCCACTTTTTTTGATCGGCCGCCATTTTGTAATTAATTCACCTACAAAGATGAGACACATCAAATATTGCATTGTCACGGGAGTTACATACGTGTATAAAATTTCAAAGCTCTAGCTTAAGTAGAAGTGGTCGAAATTTCGATTTGTAAATTTGTCGGAAAAACAGGAAAGCAAGTTAATAAAAGCGTTGTAAAATTATATAAAAAAG